>CAUZXS010000176.1:0-42500 GCA_963585895.1 Sepioteuthis lessoniana
CGTCACAAACTGAAAGAGAAAATATATTCACGAGTAAATTTTACATATTTTTTTCATCGTACAACGTGAGAAAGCACGTGTGATGCCCTGCCTTCATTTGCCGCCAACCAGAGGTGATAACACTGTTTCAGAAGCTCAAGGCAGTACTGCCACTCTAGGCGCTACCAAGCAGCTTTTGATACTGGTCAGCGAATTTTAAAGAATTATATATATATATATATATATATATATATATATATATGTACGCGCCAGATCAACTAAAAGCAGAGATTACCTTATACGTTCATCTTCATTTTTAGCGCAGTTTGTGATTTTTAAAAACGTGTTTACTTTCGGCAGTTGATGTTATTACGCCCTTACAGTAACCCTTTCTTGATGTTACATAATCACACGGGAATGGTGGTTCCGCGTGCTTATATATATATATATATATATATTAACAAGAACAGATATGTATGTACACACACGCATATATATATATATATATATATATATATATATTTGTTTGAAAGTAAACAAGTTTTTTCAGTATAAAAGGAGTTTCCCAAATAATTAGAAAAGAAGCTCAAAATCGAACAACAGAGCCGAATAAAACTTAAAACAAACGAGGCTCATTTACCCAATTCTTGGTTGCCAGTTTCATGAAATCTTTTTGAAGGGGAGGAAATTACAATCTTCAGATATAGTCAGCGGCTAAGAAGGAACGAGTGAATATATTTTGTGAATTTTACAAAGCACCACACAATTAGAATCGAATTCATTACACTCTTAATAATCTTAATGAAAAACTCTTGAACCCCAGCACATCATCACCACACGACATGAAGGTTGTTGTTTATATTACTTTTTTTTTTTTTTCATCATACAACGTGTGAAAGCACGTGCGATACTATGTCCTCATCAGCCGCCAACCAGGGGGGATAACACAGTTTCGGTAGCTCAAGGCGGTACTGCCACTCCTGGCGCTACCAAGCAGCTTTTGCCACCGGACAGGGTATTAATAGAATTAAAATATATATATATATATATATATATATATATATATATATATATATATATATATATATATATACATATATACATGACAGATCAATTAAGAGCGGAGAAAACATTGGGCGTTAATCTTCATTTTTAGTGTGCAGTTTGTGATTAAAAAAAGTTATATATTTATTTTAGATTTAACGACATTTTAGCCATTATTCCTGGAATAATTAAATACAATCGGAGACAGTGTTTTTCCCAATTTTCAGCGCTCAAAGGCATTTTCGATGTTATTCTCCAAATATTTATTGAATATTAATTCTTATAATTTAAAAACAAAATATGACAGAGATGAAAAGGACAGACATTCTAAATGGTAGGATCACACCGTCACGTGATGCATTTTGTGAGGGCACGTCATGTTTGAGTAAATTTCAAAACAAAGCGAGTTGTTCCATCTGTCTATCCATCTACTTATCTTATTCTGTTCATATCTGTGTGTGTGTGTGTGTGTGTGTGTGTATTATCTTTCCTTCTTGTTTTCCCGCAATCTGAATATACGCGGAGTCTGTCAAAATAAGATGCGTTCTACCGCTATGCTGCCTTGTTAAAATGCCTCAAATTATAAATGAGATGCTCATAAAAAGATTCAAAGAACATGATTGAGAAAAATATTACTTTTTCTTGCCCCTGATTTCTCCCGTCCTCTGAGTACCTTTTTGTGAGCCAAGAGGCTGACACAGTCCTGTATTTACACAATCAAGTGACGCCGAAAGTTTGAATTCCTGCTAGATCACCGAAGTAAAGCAACAGTGATTCTGTTCAATATTCAGATGAGTGACTTCTTTGTAATAGCGAGTACTGTCATCAACTTTGTGCCAGAATAAGCAAAATTTAATATCAACATCAATACAAAGTCAAGAAAGCAAAATATTTGTAATTATTACGGCACCATGGAAGAAGCATTAAGACTTCAAAAATGTTTCCTTTATAACAGAGTTAGATAGTTTGGTTTATTTGCCTTACGGCATATCAACATTCTGTTTGTTATTTCGTGTCGAATTTTGATTCATTTGAAAATGTTTTATCGTTATCATAACTATTATTTTAATGGTTCATACATTTTTTAAAAAGTACGCTATATTTCTATAGTTGTGCCAACAGTTACACAATATCAAATATTTCTATTTAATACTAATAATTGATACACAAATATGGATGAAAGTAGGAAATCCTAATATGATAATCATTTGTTTGCACACAGTTATGGGGTTTCAAATATTCCTATCTAACACAAATTTGCACGATGATATGGTTTCAAGTAACTAATTATAATTCATATTTACCAACCCCTCCGCTTAGGATATATGCTCCACTTAAAGCTATTCTGATATACATATACATATTTACCAACCCCTCCGCCCGGGCAGGATATGACACAAGGTCAAGTTTTAAGCGGGGTTTAACAGGTTTGAATTCAGAGTTTTCCTTCTCCTAGACTAGTTGCTTCACCAAAGCTGAAGAACCCAGTCTGTCCTACTCTATACCCATAGCCGGAGGGAGAATAATTGGATTCATACCTTTCCCAAGGGTATTAGTGCTATGTGAAATGAAATCAGCCGCGTCCATGATTTGAACTCGTGTCACCGTGTCCATTTCCTACGACGATAACCATTGCACCACGGGCACCTCCTAACTAATTATAATCCTTTGTAAACAATCATAACTTCAAGTAACTTTTCTTACGACAAATAATTTGCATGTGGTTCAATGATTTCAATTATTGCTATCTCACATTAGTAATTCTATTTGATAATAATCATTTATTTGCACACATTTATATGGTTTCACGGATTCTTAACTTATTAATAAATTTGGCACAAGTGATTGAAGTCTATTATTTATTCATATTTTAATCTTATATTAAAAGAGATACTTAAACTTGTACATCGCTATTTGTTTTTTTCTTTTACGTGTTTCTATGTTTTTGATAAATGATCGAAGAAAAATTAGATTTTCAAATATTCTTTCAGAATAAAAACTTACTGCTTTAATTTGTAAATATTAAAAAATATCTAAAAATACGTATATCAACGGAAGCCATGGGAAGCAGCATGGTGGATGTGAAGTAAGGCGGATTAATCCAAAGACGGTTCAACGGTGCGCTTTCCCAGATTCTGGGCGGAAGAACCTCATAGGACCTCAACGGCTAAGAATAAATAGTTCAGTCTGGAAACTACTTCTACTCATCTATAAAAGTGGTGTCTATTGATGAGAAGGAAAAAATCAGCCCTCGAAAGATTGACATTGATCCATGCTGTCAGCACGAATTGATAATGATGATGATGATATATAAGGTATGTGTACATTTTTGGACAACTACATATTCCAACATTTGGTTACAAGGAGAGGAGATAGAAAAAAGATAATTTACTATATATTAAAAATTTATATATTTTGAATATCTTAGCAGGTTGGTTGGTTGGTTTTATAGCGTATCAACCCCTTTTGGGTCATTTAAGGCTGAATTAAGTCATTTTGATAAAAGTTTCAAACAATTTAGTTTAGTATAACTACACTTTTTTGTTTAAACACAGTTAAATATAAAAATATTTCAAACAAATCATTTTCGCGTAATTACAGTTTAGTTCTATTTGATCCATAGACGGGACCCTGTCAGGTGCTTCCACTACGGGTCAGAGTGGACCAGGAAGCGATAGCAATGGGAGGGTACTCCGCATTCCATAAAGCTCGAGGATTACTGAAGCCTTACCATCAGATTGTGTACAGTCGTTATCAGGACACTCGTTGGGGGCAGTCGGTGTATTCTACAAACCCAGGATCTTAGCAGGATTAATGTTGGTTTTAAATCAAGGGGGCGTAATGCTTATTATTGAAGGAAGTTAGTTCGGCTGTCTGAAAGAGACTTGATAAATTTTCAAATATCTACATTGGGAAAAGTACGAATATCACTATCCTCTCTCTAACAATGGGTAAATAGTAGAGCAAATTAGCTTCTTTAACCTTGGTATGAAACCAAACTAGAAAAAGAAAAAATCTGAATTCAAACTAGTTGTAGACCTAGAGAGGGATGTGCTGTACCAGGCTATTCCTGCCCAAGACATGCTACATGAACAGTGCCTCCATAACCAAACAAGGTTACAGGATAAGTATATCTTATCTATATGATGCAAACATAGAGTCTGCAATTTCGGCTAATATACAAAGGGCCACAAAATTATATTGATTTCTTTACCTTTGTTAGTGACCCACGAAAAGCAACATGAGTTGCGCCCCCACGACCCAACCAAATTACAAGATAAGTCTCTTTTTTCTTTTTTGGAAATCGAAGTGGACATCATAAAGTTTATATAATCAAAATGATTTTTAAAACGTTGTCACGAGCCAGATTCCATGAATACTGGGCTGAACTTGTTTTACTGGTTGGTTGGTTGATTTTACAGCATGTCAACTCTTTTTGGGCAATGTAATGCCGAAGTCAGTTATTTCTCAAGCAATATATCATGCCTAGAATGATTAACATCTTCAGATCATCGTGGCGTTGTAGTTTTTTGGGTTTCATGGCATATCAACCCAAAGAGGTTGTTTAATAGAAAAATTCTGTTTATATATATATATATATATATGGAGGATCTTTAGATTTGGTAGATCCGATAGGATGGGAAGAATATGTGGAAAAGTAGACAAACCGAAACACAGACAACGGATTCAAAAATGACATTTCGTCTTTAGAAATTCTGATGAAGTCTTTTTGAAATAAAGACAAAAGATCATTTTTGAATCTGTTGTCTATCTTTCGGTTTATCCTCTTTTCAACTTACTTTTTTTTACACACACACACAAATATATATATATATATATATATATATATATATATATATATATATATATATATATATATGATTTGTAAACGAATAGTTTATAAATGACATTTTAAACAAGCTCGAGCTTATTTGTTTGCCCACAGTTAAATGGCTAAACAGTTCTCTGAGACCCAGAGATTGGACCCTAATAGGTACTACCAATCTGGGTTGTAATGTACCTGGAAGTTATGGCAATGTAGGGGTACTCTATATTCTCCAAAGTTATAGGACTGATGCCTCACCATCTGATGCCATTTAGTGTCATATCTAGGATACTCGTTATTGGGAGGTGTGTCTTACCCCTCAGCAGAAATTCAGGTGGCATATCCTACAACCCCAGCCGACTAGCTGTGGTGTATTGGCTAACATGCTGGACTGAGACAGCATCGTAAGTAAATTAGAACTCCTGTTGTAGATATTATTTTGCATTATTTATTACTAAACCCAACAGAATTAAATTTGAGGAACCAAAGAAAAAGATTCTATAATCATACACTAGCAGGACTTAACTTTTTTTTCTTTTTTTTTTTTTTTGTTTTGGTAATAGAAATAATGTGATTCATGGAAAGAATAAATCATCTTTCTTGTCATGCGCAATAGACATGAATAAGAGACACAGAACTTCAAGTGAAAATGAAAGAGACGCAGAGACGGCGTTCAAAATGGCAACACAGATTTTAAACGAAGAGATGACGAAGCCGATGGGAAAAGGAAGTAACAGTTTTAAAAAAATATTAAAGGAAAAAAAGGTGAAGTATTGAAAGGTTAGCAAGACAAGTGAAAGAACAGGAACGAGAAACCCTTGTGGTCAGTCTCTCCCAACTACATTATGTTATTTTATTTGTTTATTTATTTATTTTGGCATCCCACAATTCCAAGTTCTAACTTCCTGGTCTTTACCTTTTACTCTCTTTTTCTCTCTCCACCGACGGATGAGGAAGTCGACTTCTTAAGCACTCTCTCACTCTTTACTCATCCAACTTCTCATTCTCCTGACTAAGGACTTTTCACTCTTCTTTCCATTTTTTTTTAACCAACACTCGAACGCCCAACTAGTACTCTCCTCCACTTTTCCTTCATTATATTCTCTCATCAACTCTGCATGACTGGAATTGTTCACCCTAAGAAGATCTGTATCTCACTTCCTTCCGTGGAGACAGAAAATTGAGTGCAAAAGGCGAGGATGTCGCCACTTTGATACGTCCTCGACTGACGGACACAAACGGTTCTTAAAGTATCACCAGGTGTCCGAAAGGAGCGGCTCTCCCGACCCTTGGTGACTCGTTTTCCCTTACCTACTACTCACCTCTTGCCCTGTCCACTCCGGGCAAAGGTTCGTTTACCCACCCCGTTGGTCTGATGTCTCTGTCATTACTTTTTCTGATTCAGCCTTGTCAGACGATGACCACGATACACTTAGACGTGGATGATGCAGACGGCCTCATCTGTGTGTTTAATGCGACCACTAGTGCTTGGCACTTGCAAACTTAAGTGGTCTGGAGTTTCGTTTTGAATACCATCAGGGTGAGACTCGTTATCACAATTAGCCATGAGAAAATGTTGATGTTAAATTATATAATGTTGATACATTTGTGTAAGCGTATCGGAAACTTGTTTGCAACAGGAGCTTATAGTTAAAGGAATTTAAAGGTAGTTCTGTTTTATATTTGTTTAATCTGGTAAACAAACCTCAAGTTGCTAACAGTAACTACTGTCAAACTTGATCAGCAATTTGGTTTGACTTGGTTTGGTTTGGTTTGGTTTTATGGTATATCAAACATTGTAGCTTATTTAATGCCAAATCTTTTTTTTAAGCATATAAACAGTTCTATTTCAAACAATTCAGTTTAACATAAGTACGTAGTTTAAATGTCCAAACAGTCCAATTACAAGCCATTCAGATTAGCATAAGTGCACAGTTTAGTTTTATTTTACTCATAGATAGGACCCTATTAGGTAATACCATTCCGGGCCAGAATGGACCCGGGAGCAATGGCAATGAAAGAGTACTCCACATTCCTCAAAGCTCCAGTATTACTGAAACTTTACCATCAGATTGTTTAGTGTCATATCTTGGACACTCGTTGGGAGGGGGTCTTACTCCTCCGCAGAAAAATAGTCGGTTTATTCTACAGCTTCAGCCAACCGGGCAATACCAATTTGGTTAGGTTTCTTTGTTTTTAATCGCATATCAACCATTGTGGGCTATTTAATACCAAAGCTATCCTTGGAGAAGAATAATAGTGGTACTGGTTAAGCCATAGCTAGATGACAGCGGGGTTTATACCCTTTCCAGAAGTTCTACTCACACTACAAGCTCACAGTCCCGCGCTTTAACCATTACGTCATGAGTAAACCTCCCAATCAACCTATTTAATTACTGAACAAGCTTATCCTTCTTTAACTCGATTCGTTTGGTGTAAACCAGTTTTTTCATCGTGGCTTGATCGTAAGTCAGAGTTATGGGTTTCTTTAAACTAACAAAAAAATAAATGTTTAAATCGATAATTTCCTTCTACGTCACTTACTCAAGAGTAACTCCCTTTGGCGTTACGGTTAATGTGCTGGACTGCGGCAACGTAGTAAGCGAGATCGTACTCCAGTCTCGCTATTACATTTATTTTCAGACTAAAACTCTATGGAAAAATATGAACCCATTTATCCTCATCAACAGCTATGGATTGAATAGTACCACTGTGGCATCAACTAACCCACAAAGGTTGATATGACATGAGTACTGTTTGACCCATACATCAGACCAAAACTCGAATTCAGTGTTTTTTCTTCTCTTAAACCGGTTGCTCTGTCTAGCCCAACATGTACTACTTTTTTATATCCATGTGACACAATGGTTCAATGTTAGTGTTGTTGTATGTGTGTGTATATATATATCTATGTGGAGTTGGACATGCCTATGCGGATGGGTGTGTAGACGTACGTATTTGTAAGTGTCGATGAGTGTGGGTGGAGATGTCGAGAGAATGGATGTTGGTTAAAACTTCAAGGTCTCTTGATGAATTTTTTATACCTATGTTAGACATGACTTTTTGGCGCTAATCCGAATATGAAAGAGATTAGCTAGTGTAAGTAGCTAAATATATGTGGTCTGCGTTCTTATGATGGGTAGAGGCAAAGGTTCTATATATGGAGTGCATGGTGGAGTGCTGCCGAGAGTGGAAGTGATCAGCGAAAGTTGAGCACCAAAGTAGGGTAAGACGAGATGAAAGTTAGCTGAGAACTGACCAATTAGAAGGCAGTGACCAAAGATTGGAATTCTGGCTAATTGGAGTTAGATGCAAGATGAAAGACGAAGGTTTGGTGTCCCACTAGTCCACGGCAACAGAGTTAAAAGCAGAACGTTTTATATTTGCTCTCTTTTCTCTTTTCATTGACAGCCCTGTTGGCTTGGGCTGTAGAATACACCGACTGCATTTCTGCAGAAAGGTAAGACCCTACCACTAATGAGTGTCCTGAATATGATACTAAACAATCTAATGGCGAGGCTCCAGTAATGCTGGAGCTTTTGGAAATGCAGAGTACCATTTCTTTGCCGAGGTTCCCTCTGACCCGGAGTGGTAGCACCTGATAGCGTCCCATCTATGGGTCAAAAAGAAATGTTTGATATTTAAATTGAGTGCCTACAAATGCCTTATGCTAAACTGAATTGTTTAAAATAGAACTGTTTGATCATTTAACAACGTGTAATAAATTACAGATCTCAACTTTGTTAGTGATACATAGCAATACTCGGAACCATTTAACTGTGTGCAAACGAATGAATAGTGTCGAATATAATAATTAATCATATTTACCAACCCCTCCGCCCGGGCAGGATATGACACAAGGTCAATTTTTAAGCGGACTTTACATGTTTGAATTAAGAGTTTTCCTTCTCCTAGACTAGTTGCCTCACCAAGGCTGAAGAACACAGTCTGCCCTACTATTTACCCATAGCTTGAGGGAGAATAATTGGATTCATACCTTTCCTAAGGGTATTAGTGCTATGTGAAATGTAATCAGTCTTGTCCAGGATTTGAATTCGTGTCGAATATAATAATTAATGTCAAATAGCAATACTTGCTTGAAACCATTTAACTGTGTGCAAAAAAAAATGTGCTCAGGCTCGTTTAAAAACGTTATCAACAAAATATGTTTGCGAAACATATATATTTAATATGCATATGTATAAACAGGATTTGGCATCAAATAAAATACCATAAAACAAATTCTTTCCATAGTAATGCTGTCTCCGAGCTTCCACTCTTTGATTCGCACCTGCAATATCAAGCTGATAATGAAGAAAAGTGTGCACCAATCAGGCTGTAATGTCGCATTGATATATATATTAAACTACCCACCCACCCTCGTACGGGCAGTTTGTGACACAAGATTAATTTTTTGGCGTAGTTTAACGGGCTTGAATTCAGAATTTTTGTTTTCTTAGACTGGTTGCCTAACCAAGCCTAAAGAACCCATTATGCCCTTATATTTACCCATAGCTGGAGGGAAAATAATTGGACTCATACTTTTACCAAAAGTATTAGTGCAATGAGAAATGCAATCATTCTCTACCGGAATTTGAACTCGTGTCATTGTGTCCATTTCCCACAACGACAACCATTACGCCACGACACAACTATATCTACGGTTTTATTTTTGGCTATTGAATTTTAATGCTGTTCAGTTGGGTAATATGTAATACTGAATAATATCCGTTTTGCTGTATTCCACTAAGTATAAGATTCTTGTACCTTAGGTTAAGAAAAAAAAAAAAAAATTTTAAAGAACGTTAGATAATCACCCAAAAATAAGTACCCTATCTATCTATCAATCTATCAATCCGAAGGTTAGCTGAAAGGTTCTCGTTCTCACCAAGAAGGAAATCAAGTTGTTAAATTTGTGAGATGAGTGGGGTAAATGATTGAGCTGACAACTTCTTGGCACCCACTCAATGAATGTGTATATATTTACTCAAAACGTCCTCTACGAACAGGATACGAATTAAGGTCAAATTTAAAGCGGAGAACAGGTGATTTTTTTTTTTAGAGTTTTCCTTCTCTTGGACTTGTTGCCTTACCAAGATTAAAGATGTAAGTCTGTTATACTATATACTATTTACTCGTAGAGGAAAAGGGTGGAGAGAAAGAAGAAATGGATTCATGTCTTTCCCGGGTGTATTAGCGCGAAATGAAATACAAGCACCATCGTCTTAAATTTGAATTTGACTCGACCTGTTCATTTTCTAACGACGATAACCGTAACGACAGCCAGCATTGACTGCTAAGATTTTACGGCAAAAATGTTAGTTTTTTTTGTGTTTGGTTGTTTTTTGTTTTTATTTTATTTTTTTTTTTTTGTTTTTTTTTGGTGTGGGGGCATCAAATCCGATACCGAAATGTTAATTGGCTGTACACTATTAAGATACATCATTGGAGGTGCCCATGGTGTAATGGTTATCGTCGTAGGAAATGGACACGGCGACAGGAGTTCAAATCCTGGACGAGACTGATTGCATTTCACATAGCACTAATACCCTTGGGAAAGGTATGAATCCAATTATTCTCCCCCCCCCCAGCTATGGGTAAATAGTAGGGCAGACTAGGTTCTGGTGAGGCAACTAGTCTAGAAGGAAAACTCTGAATTGAAACCTGTTAAACTCCGCTTAAAACTTGACCTTGTGTCATATCCTGCCCGAGCGGAGGGGTTGGTAAATATGATTAAGATACATCATTATATACCTAAAGGAGAGAGTCACTTATTTTCTTAGAGCGCTGGCACCCAGTTACCGAGTGTAGTCCACTGTTTGCAAGCACGAAAAGACACAAACCGGTTTCTTCTGTGTTACTGATTTATCAGCCGTGAAAACTTATTGGTTGCTGCCGCTGGAAAACTTATGGTTCTTTACTTCTTTTTTCTCCCTTAAACCTTGCCCCAAAATGTTCCCAACCCAAAGGGAGACAACTTAAAACAAAAAGAAAAATGCTTCAATTATTTAACACCAGATATAGGTTAAATATTATCACTACCGTTCTTGTCCAAGAATGGCTTTGGCATTAAATAACCCGCAAAGGATGATATGCTATTAAAGAAACAAAATTAAACTTTTTTCCTTAGTAATGACAAATGTTTTTCGATGACTCTTCGTACTTTTACCCTCACGAAAACATTTTTAACATCTTATCTCCACATTTTGTTTTGTATTGCTTTTTTCTTTGGTTTCCATTACCGTTCCTAACAAAACTGTCAGTCTCAGAATAAAAACAATAAAAATGATTTATTGAACTAAATGTCAGTAAAAGAAAATGGTTACTACGACGATAAAGGGGCGTAAAACGGGAATTAGATTGGATGCTAAATTTGTTGTTATGTTATAAGAATAATAAATTGAAAACTTTACAAATAGTTTGTTTATTTTATTAATATCGATTGATATAGATATTTTGTTAATATTAGTTATATATGTACAAATTGTGGGTTGTAATGAGTGAATGGAAAAAAGTTCGCAAATACCGATATTATCCCTAATTCGAATTCAGGTATTTACTTACTTCTTCCGCCACGAGCAAGAGACGGGGCTAAGTCAATTTCTAAGAGGATTTTAACAGGGTTGAATTAAGAGTTTTCCTTCTCCCAGACAAATTGCCATGGTTAAAGAGCCCAATCTACCCCCTATTAACCGATTGCTGGAGGGAGAATAACTGGATTCATACCTTTCTAAATGGTATTAGCTCTTCATAGAATACCAACAGCCTTGTTTGTATTTGAAATCGGGTAACCGTGGCCAGCTCCTAAGATGATAACCGTTACACTGCAAGCGCCTATTAACTCTAATATATGTCGAGATTTCGGAGTGCTGCTTGCGTAATAAAAAAGAATTAAAATTTAAAAAATAACTCATACTCAAGTATTCATGGATAAAGCTAAGCCTCAAAAGTGTTTAATGAAAAATTCCGTTATCATAGTTATATAATGAATTTTAGAATTTCAAATTTTTCACGAGTAATGGATAAGGTAGACTACACTATTCTCTCTCTCTCTCTCTCTCTCTCTCTCTCTCATTTCTTTCTTTTCCCTTCTCTCTCTATAACGCCAGGTTGGCTGAGACTGTAGAATACACCGACTGCATCTCTACTGAGTGATAAGAACCCACTCCCAACGAGTGTCCAAGATATGACACTAAACAATCTGATGGTGAGGTTCCAGTAATGCTGGAGCTTTGGGGAATGCAGAGTACCCCTTTATTGCCATCGCTCCCAGATCCACTCTGGCTAGGAGTGGTAGTACCTGATAGAGTCCTATTTATTGGTCAAATAGAACTAATAGAACTAAACGTGTGTACTTATGCTAAACGGAATTGCTTGTAATAGGGCTTTTTTGACATTGAAACTGCGTATTTCTGCTAAACAGAATTGTTTGAAATGAAACTGTTTTACTATTCTAAACTGGATTGTTTGAAATAGAACAATTTCGACATTTAACTGTGTGGAAACAAAAGCTATACTAATACTAAACTGAATTGTTTTAATTAGAACTGTTTGAATTGCTTAAAATAGAAATGTTTTTGAAAATTAAACTGTGTACTGATGCTAAACCAAATTGTTTGCAATGAAACTGTTCATTTGTATAAAAATGAATTTGGCATTGAATAACCTACAAAGGTTGATATGCAAAAAGCAAACAAACAAAAAAGAATTATCTCACTATAAATTTGTATATTTGGCTTCCCTCTTCCATAAATAACTCTATTTTCTCTTTATCAGTTATGGTACTGGCAATAAGTGTTCAATCTAAAGCAATGTGTAAATGCCTGCATTTAATGTTCCTTTACTAAATATAATTGGTAGTGTGACTATTGTTGATTGATTTCATTATTCATAGAGATCCAAGCTTGTTGTAACTATAGAAAATGAATTTGTTGAAGTAGGTTTGCATTCTATTACTTAAATTACAAAAATATTTCCCGACAAAATTCCATGAAAATTTTCACGAAAAAGTGATCATCTCATTAAAAAAAAACAAAAAAAAAAAACGAAAACTATCATAGTGTTGTTTGCTGTTTCTAACTGAAAACGGAATTACCATTTCAACCATTGTTCTAGGGAACGGAAGTATCGTTTCATCTATGTTTGACTTGTTCTCATAAAAAGACAGAAGCGATTATCCCATCATTTCAGACACAACTGGAAACCGGCGCTGTCGTTTATTTATGAATATTCGCTGAAGAAACGTGAACATTTTATTTTCTCTTCTGTGGATTTATCTTTATCGCATGAATTACTATTTACAAACATTCAGCCTAAGTATTTACTCAACCCCTCCGCACGAACAGCATGAGACACATGATTATTAATAAGTGGAGGTTAACTGGTTTGAATTCAGAGTTTTCTTTCTCCTAGAGCGGTTGTCATACAAGATTAAAGACCTCAGGTCACCGTACTATTTAACCACAGCTGGAGGGAGAATACTTGGTGTCATAGCTTTCTCAAAGTATTAGCGCTGTGTGAAATGAAAACAGCCCCATCTTGGATTTGAACTCGTGTCACCGAGACCATTTTCTGCGAAGATAACATGACACTACGAGCGTCTCCAAAAGGCATTCAGAGTAAAACTTCTTTTTTATTTTATTCATTTTAAAAATTTTTTATAATATTCATTTTTAAAATTTTATTTAAAGGTCCAGTCACGATACCTACATCATAATCACTGTGTAGCAAGTAATGTTATCGTTCTGATTTTTTCCCTGGAAACACCGGAAACATATTTGTTGTGGGTTGAGAATTTGCCAACGGTCCGAGATACCGGGGTTCAATCCCAGGATGAGTAATACCAAAGACTCAAAATTCAAAATAAATAGTATTTGATATCTCCTTGCTTAACACTCGGCATTATAAGGTAGGTATCAAGGTTAAAATGGAGCAATCCAGGAAAAGGAGTAGCGCCCTCCCCAATACTTCGGTGTTGTAGCTATTGAAAAGGAGCCTTCGAGTCGCCCTCGACTACGGTCATCAACTTAATAGATAGAAAAGGTATGAATCCAATTATTCTCCATGGAGCGGTGGATAAATGGTATTGCAGACTAGGCTCCTAAACCTTGGTATGGTCACCGGTCTAGGAATAAGACAATTCTGAATTTAAACCTCTTTTAAAAACGCTTAAAAATTGACTTTGTATCACATCCGGTTTGTAGAAGAGGGTTTGGGTAAATGCATAATTACAGTACATGAGAACACCGTATTGGTTAACAAGCTAGTTTAGCAAATCACTTTCAACCGTGTAGTGAGTTTGATCCTTGCTAAGTGCCCAATAATTGAAGCTTTGAACCAAAACTTCAATTTTCTTCAAAAACTCTGAATTCAAACCGGTTAAATTCTGCATAAAAATTGAGCCAGTGTCATATCCTGATCGCGCAGAGGGGTTGGTTGTTGTTGGTTGGTTGTTTGGGTTTTATGGCATATCAACCTTTGTAGGTTATTTAATGCCAAATCCATTTTTATGCAAATAGTTCTATTTCAAACAATTCAGTTTAGCATAAGTACACAGTTTAAATGTAAGTACTATTTAATCGTGAAAAACATTTCTATTTCAAGCTATTCAGTTTAGTCAAGCTATTTCTAATTCAGCTAACTCAGTTTATTATAATTACAGATTTTCTTTACATACAATTAAATATCAAAACAGTTCGATATTAAACAATTCAGTTTAGTGTAAGTACAGTTTCAATGTCAAAAAGCAGTTCCATTTCAAATAATTCTGTTTAGCATAAGCACGCTGTTTAAATTCAAGTAGATAGTTTATTTTCTAGTCAAACAGTTCTAATTCAGATCATTCAGTTTAGTATAAGTAGAGGTTTTGTTTGCACATTGTTAAATGTCAAAACAGTTCTATATTAAACAAATCTGTTTCGTGGAAGTACATTTTCAATGTCAAAAACAGTTCCATTTCAAACAATTCAGTTTAGCATAAGCACGCAGTTTAAATGTAAGTACATAGTTTAATTGTCAAAAACATTTCTATTTCAAGCTATTCAGTTTAATTAAACAGTTTTAATTCAAACAATTCAGTTTGGAATAAGTATGCAGTTGGTTCTATTTAACCCATAGAAAGGGCCCTTATCAGGTGCTACCACTCCGGACCAGAGTGGACCTAGGAGCGATGGTACTCCGCATTCCCCAAAGCTCCAACATTACTGGTACCTCACATTCAGATTGTTCAGTGTCATATCAGGACACTCTTTGGGGGAAGGTTACCCCTCAGCAGAGGTGCATTCGGTGTATTCTACAGCAGAGAGGTTAGTCTATATAAGAGGATTGGGCAAAAATTTCATAGGCTGACCAAGATACTCTCATGGAATGTGTCCAAATGTGGTTTATTTTTCGACAGTCACCAAGTAGACCACACACTTCTTCTATCGGTATTTTAGTGTTTGGATCCCTCAGGCAAAAAAGTCATCAACAGTAGATATACCTCATCACATTAACCTTTCAGCCCCCCCCTATATTAATCACAGCACAAATATAACAAAAAAAAAGCAAAAAAATAAATAAATAAGAACAAAAATCAGCACAACAAAGCTCGGTTTTTATTTTATGCAATACACTTAAAATTTTCTAATAGAGAAAATAAAGAAATTTCCAGGCCAATTCACAATTGAATGAATATCTTGCGGGAGTCTAAGATAGCAATGAACATGTATTTTTGATTATCTAAATTCTAAGTATAAGAGAAATAATAATGAAATCCTTCCTCAATAGAAGGATTGCTCACATCATGGGTTTCTGTTACAATAGGAACGCAACGGTTTTCCAGGTTGTCTATTATAATATTAAATTTCTGCGTTTGTTTGAAATAGAAATTTTGAGAAAACGGGACAGTTTAGTATAGATTTTCCTATTACATGGCACAACTCAATGAAAATGAAACTGGTTTGAGTTTATTCGGCTCTCGGGATACTTTTTGGGTATTCCAACTTGGAAAATTTACAGCTCCTACGCAAACCACAACAATTATCTCCCTTGAATTTCACTCTTCCGAAAAAAAGTCGAGACCGAAAACATTTCTTCATGATGATGTTTACATTTTTCCAAAAGAAAAACGATTTTGCAAAGTAACACTCTTCTTGCAGAAAATCTGCCCAGAATTGTAGAATGCATTTAAAGCATTTTTTTTTATTTTGGAAGACCTTTTCGTTCTTTTTGTGGTTGTTTTTTTTTTCTAAGTCCGTAACCCGTCACTGGATCTATTTTTTTCTTAATTTCTAAAATAAATAATCTGCATGGAAAAATATCAATAATTATCATTAACAATTTGTTCATTTAACAACGAAACGAAACTGCTCTGATACAGATATCATTATGAGCCACATCTAAGTGAAAATAAACAAATGAAATGAAGGATTAAACGAATAAATTCAATATGGAAGAGATCTTTTCTCCAAAACATTTCTTACTATCCAATGCTATTCATCCCATCGAGCAATTCCAGTTAGCCTTTCAAGTAAATACATATTGCATCAACATCATCAGGACCACGTGTGTGTGTGTGTGTGAGACCACTTAGCCTCTCTAATATGCAAGGAAAAATTCCACTGTTATAGAATGAGACATATTACAAATTTAAATATATCCGATATTTTTCCCCAGTAATAACGAGAGAACCTACTCTACCCTCTCCCTCTCCCTCCATCTCCCCTCCCCCTATTTTTCTCTCTCCTCCTCTTCTTCCGCCACATTTCTCTACTCTTATCTTCCCTCCTTCCTGCGTGTTCTTTTTTCTATCCGTTATAGTACGAGCAATCTCAAGCAATGGGAAAATGTGCAAGTTTGCATCTTTGGCTGATTGGAGAAATTCATGGTGGATTGTTGCGTTAAACCAATTATCTTAAGGGTAGATATTTTAAAAATTGCTCTTTTTATAGAGATCTCGAATACAGACGCTCTGACTATGTGAAGAATGTGTTAAACTATTTCATCCACAAAGTATACGTTCATATAACTATAGCTGGAAAAACAGTAGCAATGCCTCAAGCGGCCTTCACCAAATGATGTTTCAGGGATCAGATATGGTTTAATGTTTTACAATTATTCTCGGGCGTTTCAGAAATATCTTACGATATCGCCAGGTTTTGTTGGCTTACAATCAAAGTTTGAGTATGCGTGCCAGATATATGCAGATGCTGCCTCTTTTCAATCTTCAAGCCTCCTTATATATTTCCTTTTTCCTGGTGTAGATTTTCCAAGTTTAGGAAAATATGCTGAAATCGAGCAGGCGATAAATCCCCGACATCCCACTTCGATAGGAAATATATTCGTTATGCAGTCATATTTCCGGCATTCTTCTTGCATAACTTCATTTTTCTTCCAACTTCCATTCAGAAGGCCAAACGGCATTTTTTTCTCAAAGGAATCGTAAATTCAACGATGTGCACATTTTTTTAATTGATGAGATGACAAATTCAGAACGCTGAGTGATTAAATCGATTTCATCTGGAAAGGCGCAAAGCGATTTGCGACTAAATTTACTGTGATTCTCCTATTTGTATAATTATCAAACAATGCCTATATGTTCTTTCATTTTTTTTTCTCAAAGTAATTCCAGAAATGTTTCATGTTTTCAGAACGTTTATATTTAGTGATATAGCAGTCGAAAATTTAACATCAATTTCGCAAAATGTTTTTGTAACGCCGAGAAAGACATGCTGTGTTTGATCGTATTTTTATGTATATCTATCTACCCAGCCCCTTCACCTCATGCATGATGCAGACACAAGGTCAGTGTTTAAGTGAAGAACAGCCTGTTTGTATTCAGATATATTCTCCGAGATCAATTGCTGTACCAAGTCAAAAGAGCCCAGTCTGTTATATTGTGATTTTATATGTTGATATTTAGGAAATTATCAAATCCCCCAATTTGAAGAAAAAATCAGTAATCAGGAGAGAGCAAAATTTCAAGAATATTTGGGAATCAATCTGAAGTTTCATTTTGGGAAACAATCAACAAACATTCATTTTGATCCATTTTGACTGATTTTTGGGAGAGAGAGGGAGGCATAAAATGTTCCTTCACTAAATGCATTTGGTAGGGTGACTATTGAAAATTGGTGTAGAACACACCGACTGCTTCTCTGCAGAGGGGTAAGACCCCCCCCCCAACGAGTCTCCTGGATATGACACTAAGCAATCTGATCGTGAGGTTCCAGCAATGCTGGAGCTTTGGGGAATGCAGAGTACCCCTTCATTGCCATCGCTCCCAGGTCCACTCTAGCCCGGAGTGGTAGCACCTGATACGGCCCTATCTATTGGTTTAATAGAACAAACAGCATACTTATGCTAAAATGAATTCTTTGAGTAAACTGAATGGCTTGAAATAAAAATGTTTTTGACAATTAAACTGTACTACATTTAAACTGCGTGCTTATGCTAAACTGAATTATTTGAAATAGAACCGTTTTTCAACATTAAAACTGTATTTACACTTAACTGAATTGTTACATATAACTGCTTGAATAGTTTGAAATGGAAATGTTTTTGACAATTAAACTGTGTACTTATGCTAAACTGAATTGTTTTCAATAGAACAGATTATTTACATAAAAATGGATTTGGCGTTAAATAACCTACAAAGGTTGATATGCTATAATCCCCAACAAACCAACCAACCAACCATCATAGAAATTATTTTTTGGTTCTGATTTGTCGGTACGAACACACGTCTAGTACCAAAATGATTACCTACCTGGTCGATTGTACTACACCAGTTACCGTAGCCAATCCACTCAGCTACTTGGATTAAGCATATCTCTTCCCGGAACATAGCAAATTCTAAGGTTTCAACTAACTAATCCGACTACAAATACTTATTTTTGAAAGTGGTGACTTTTCAGGACGTCACACGTGACGAGGGGGCCAGACTTCAAGATGACCCTGTAAAGTACTAGAGCACACACACACACACACACACACACACACACACACACACACACACACGCACATAGACACACACTTCTATTTGGAAGAAAATTGAACTCAGACTATTTTCTTGGTTTAAATTTTTTTTTTTAATAGTCTTGTTGAATCTAAATTTCCTGATTTGACATGCATTTACGTGCGAAGAATTTCTAGTACTATCATAGCTAAGCATAAATTGCGCAAGAAATAAAGTTTTTGTTCAGGATTATAACCCTCAAACGTTTTGTGACATGTCCCCACAAAATATTCGCAACCACAGAAGATTTGTTTTTGGCGAGCAGTCTTTTCACAAAAATTGCATCAGCAGATCTTATCAACTTGTTACATATGCCACTATATAGATAAGTTTACCGCTATCTATGTCGGCATTTTTTAAATACCATAATACATTCTCGATAGAATATAAGATTGTCTTGAATGAGTAAATTCCAAAGTTTGTCTTTTTTTGTAAGCAATTATAATGTTTCAAGTAACGATCTTATTTGTTTATTATAATTATCATTTATAAACAATTATAGTTTCAAGTAACTGTTCTTAATAAAAATAGCTTTTACTCATTTATTTCAAGTAACTATTCCAATTCGGTAAAAATAAAATATCTATCAATATTTCGAGAGTTAGTTTTTTAAAGTTCAATCATTTTAAACAGTTAAAAATTTCATACATCGTTGCAATATCAATGTATTAATGTAGTTCAAATTCATTTTAAACATTATATCAACTTGATCTATTTAACCTATAGATGGTATTTTACAGATACTACCACTCCAGGTCAGAGTGCACCTGGAATTAATTGCAATGAAGGGGAATTCTACATTCTAGAACTGGAGCCTCACCGAATGATTGGATTGTGCTTTCTTAAACAGAGTAATAGCAATATTGACATGGAGACATGCTTTGAAGCCTTTCCTTCACAAATAATTTACAGTTATATGGTTTCAATTATTCCTGTCTAAAACTAATTTTCAAACAGGCCTATTTGACGCATAGATGAAACCCTAACAGGTACTACAACTTCAAGTCAGAGTGGACCTGGGAGTAATGCTAACGAAGGTTTGTTACCTCATTCCCAAGAGCTCTAGAACTGAGGCACCACCACGGCATACAGTTTAGAGGTATGTTTGGGGAGCTGCTGGAGAAGCAAGGACGAGCTCGTAAGTAACGTACTCCTATGGACCCCCACATATGGCCAAGCAAAAGCAGGACGACCAGCCCGAACTTACATACAGCAGCTATGTGAGGACACGGGATGTAACCCAGAAAACCTGCCGGAGGCGATGAATGAAAGGGAGAAGTGGCGAGAGATGGTCAGGGATATCCGTGTGGGCGGCACGACATGATGATGATGATGATGATGATGATTGCTGTTTAAGTCATTTTTTGCGTTTATTTGTCAATGAAATTAACCACCGCCCGTCAGTATTTGAATATATGAACTCCTTAGTTAAAATACGTGAGCATTATTTCTTTAGATATGATTATGATTATGAAAGTGTACCTGTTTGAGCAAACCATCCAAGATGAACAAGACATGCTGAGTACGGTTGGAAAAGCAGGGACAAACTTATCAGTGACATTCTACTGAAGACTACTACACATGGACACACGAGTATAGGCCGACTAACAAATATTTACATCAACTCTGTGTGGACACTGGATACAGTTCAGAGGACTTACCACCAGCGATATCCTAGAGGAACGGATGACGAGAAAGAGAAAGACAGAGAGAGAGAGAGAGAGAGAGAGAGAGAGAGAGAGAGAGATCCGTACTATCAGTACGACGATGATTATATGATTCTACAGTTACATCTTTTCTAATAATAGAACGGGAATTATTTTTGACCGACCATCATGGATAAAATCCTTCTGCTTGTTCACAACAATCTTCAAGTTAATAAAGGCTTTTAGTTTTTGTTGTATCGTGGTTTGGAAGATACACAGTGAAATAAAGAGTTAATCATTTATTAACTGTAGTATAGTCCAACAAATATTATAAATCTCGCGCTGTGGGTGTTAGGTCCGAAGGTGGTCTTACTACTGACCGAGATATTGCAGAACGCCCGTGCCTAAGAAAGACGACGTCTTTTATACCTCCGCGATACCGGAAGTCACGTGGTACGAGCCACTATATCACAGTTTTAAATTTGTCCAATGGACAAAATCTGTATTGAGATTGTATCCCTTATCACCCAAATAGTACAACTAATGACCGCTAGGTGGCATGAGCAAGGTACCGAATAAAACAAGGGCGCGGCCAAGTAAATTATTTTCGGTACGGTCTCGACAACCAGAAGCATGCACGTGTGTGTGCGTCTCCTCGACAGGGTGGGTTTTTATACCCCAACAAACCTCCTATCGTATGGTGCACGATACCATGCTTTAATGCAAGTCTTCACACAACAACGTCCGTTCTATTAAGAATAGTCAATACTTATACTAAAACACCTTTAGGACATTTCTTCATGTAAATCTTTAAAGCTCTTTCTTATATCTCATATGACTCTCGTATTTGTTCTAGTAACTTTGCTCATACAATAAAATATGTTAATTCGTTGTGAATTGTTTCGCTTTGTTTAGCATAACGAAATATTAAACTATAATACATTTCTTCTGTTGTAAGTCACCGAATTGTTTTCCTCTCACACTCAAATGAGTGAATTATTGTACACAGATACGACGAATAGACGAAGACAAAAACCTTTGTGTTGTCAATACCATAGCCCATTCCAGTACATTGTTTGATGAAAACTGTTTTTCTTTTATTTTTTAATTGAAGTAAAATTCTTGATATTTCAGTGTTAACTTACATCATACTCAGAACGTAACAAAACTGGTATAAATAACATTTGAAATATTAAAAAATCACCCACGCTTTCTCAATTGCTAGCAAATTATTGACTGCCTAAAGGCATATTTTTCAAATTTAAGATTAACATTTAATAGGATTCTGTAAATTTTATGAGATTATTCAGCTGAAATTGTTATAAGACATCAGTACATTTCGAATTGTTTTTATTGTTAATATATTTTTTCTCTTTCATCGTGTGTTCATGATTGTGGACAATGAATGAACTCTCGTAGACTCCCCGTGGATAACGACCAAAATACGTGCTAAGCGACGCTTAGAATACTTTGTAAGAAAAGTGTTCTAAAACAACGTCGCTAAACGCAAACTTTGCGCTTCAAGAAGTGAATTATGCCCCATTGACTTCTGGCGATCCGGTTCCTGTCTCTTCATATCAATTTAATTAATTTGTTCTGGAGCCATCTCAGTCGTTTCTTCTTTTCTTCTTTATCTATAACGTATCTACATGCATATAAAGTTATAAACATAGACATATGAATATTCATTAAACGAAATATTTGTCGATACAAAAGAAAGAAACATTTATTGCATTCATATAATAATTTGTTTTTTTCTTACAGTAATATTTTCTTGCTTAAGAATGCATCTATCATG
Organism: Sepioteuthis lessoniana; assembly: GCA_963585895.1. NCBI lineage: Eukaryota > Metazoa > Mollusca > Cephalopoda > Myopsida > Loliginidae > Sepioteuthis > Sepioteuthis lessoniana. The sequence goes on from CAUZXS010000176.1 coordinate 22,290, forward strand.
ATATATAAATCTTTTAAGTTATAAAACCGTCGAGTAATAAAACGGATGTTTTGTATAAGAATTCGACAGAATTCTACTGAAATGAATAAAACATGACGTTTCTCTTTAGCCTATTTTTTATCAAGTTGCCAGCGTACATTGATGTATGTACGGCTGTTGTACCTGCATAGGTAAACACACGCACGTATATTTATAAGCATCTATAGCTCATATATATATATATATATATATATATATATATATATATATATATATATATATATATATGCATCTCTTTATTATATATATATATATATATACACAAGAGAGATACGGGAGGACTGAAAGAGTGTGAAAAGTAACTCCCTATTTTGAAATACTTATAATTCATTTCTTGTAAAATTAGAGTTAAGAAATAAACTATAAGAATCTTAAAACAGGAAGTTATTTTTCAATCACCTGATATATATATATATATATATATATATATATATATATATATATATATATATATATATATGATCCTGGCAGTAATAATCTTAGAATAACATAATTTCTATCGGCCAACAGTTTCATATAGAAATACCAAAATTGGTATTGCATACTTTCTAAAGCTGAAGGACAGTTTTGATATTAACAGATTTGTTTCTCACGCAAAACGGTTGACTGTTATAGATGTGACGCGTCTACTAATAGGGAATGAGTAACAAGAAGCCATATTGTTCAAGATATAACTAAGTGTAGGGAACTTAAATTTCTAGGATGAAAACAAAAAAAAAAAAAAAAATGAAGAATCTTTAATTAATTGAACCCGAGTTTGAAGGGTATTTTTAATCATTTGTCTTATCTACTGTCATGAATTATACAAATATTAGAAAATTTGCTAATATAAATATTATGCTATTTTCTTTTTCTTCAAGTTCTCAGATGACTGTATTTACCAATACGTAAGATGCACAGTTTAATAAAGTCATGCAACAGTTACACTGCATCCACGGTTCTGATATTATAAATAGAAAGCATCTATTGTTGTTCGAAACGATTACTTATATGGCTGAGTTTAGACACAGTAAATACTATTTTTCAAAATGCCCAGTATCTTATATGTCGGTAAATAATATAAATTTTCTACGAACCGTGGAAAATCCTTCACCTATACCCCAGTGAAACTGTGACAGCAATTACTAGTCACTTAAAAGCAGCCGTAAGTGGCCATTAAGCTTGATATCCAGTCATATTCTATCAATAGAATTAATCTGCATAATTAATTGCAAATCAATGAATGAATAAGGGGAAGAAGGCTCTAATAAGCCTTTATGATTTTTCTCCCTTTATACATTATAATGACTGGGGTAAGCGTAAATGTGGAACTCATTTATTATTAGGTTGAAAATTCATTCATATATATGTAAGATTTTATGAAGAATCCGATAGCGCATGAATTAAAAGAAAAAGAAAAAGAAATTAAGAAAGATGTGGAAAAAAGGAAATAAGAAAAAAAAGAAGATATAAATGAAGAGAAGGGAAGAGAAGAAAAGACAGAAGTGAAAAGAAATAGAGGGGGGAGAAGATGGAAGAAGAAAAAATAAGACAGAAATGAAGAGAAAAACAGAGAAGATAAGGTAAAATAGAAGGAAAGAGAAACAAGGATAAAAGGGAAATCTGAAGAAGAGAAGGGAAAAGGAAGAATAAAGAAGACAGATTATAAAGGAAAGAAAAAATATAAATGAGGAGATAGGGAAAAGAGAAGAAAGAGAAGAGACTAGGGCAGAAAGCGAAACGAAGATAAAAGAAGGGAAGACAAAAGGAATAGAAGGGAAGAGAAGAAGGAAAAGTAAGCGAAGAGAAGAAAAAAAAGAGACGAAGAGAGGGAAAGAGGAAAAAGACAGAAGAAAGGAAGCGAAAAGAAGATGACAGAAAGAAAGAAAAAGAAAAAGAAAAGAAGAGAAAGATAAATCGAAAGATAAAGAAAAGAAAAGACAGAAGAAAGAAAGGGAAGTAGAGATAAGACAAAATGAAGAGAAGAGAAGAAAAGCAAAGTAGGAGAGAAAAGAAGAAAAAAGAAAAAGAAAGAAGAATGAAACAAGGAAAGAGAAGAAGGAAGGACAAGACAAATAAGAAGAAGAAAAGGTAAAAGACGAGAAAAAAGAAGACAGAAGAAGGAAAGAGAAGAAAAGAAAGGACACTAATGAAAACTAGAAATGATAACAACTTGAAAAAGTGAAAAATAAAGAAGATTGAAGAAAAAACCAGACAGAAAAAGAAAAAGTGAATAAGGCGGAAAAGAAAAGAAAGACAGAAAAATAGGAAAAGCTAATAAGGCGGAAAAGATAAGAAGAACAGAAGAAGAGGCAAAAAATAAAAGAAAGACGAGAAAAAAGCGAATAATGCGGAAAAGAATAGAAAGACGTGAAAAAGTGCTGTAGGTGGAGAAGGAAAAAAAGAGAAGTAGGCGGAAAAGAAAAAAGAAGAGAAAAAAAGAGAAGTAGGTGGAAAAGAAAAGACCAAAAATAAAAAGAAAAAAAAAAAAAGAAAAAAGAAAAAGGCGGCAAAGAAAAAAAAGAGTAAAAGAGAATTTTTTTAAAAAAAAGGACTTACTTTTTATGATCCATAAAAGTCAAAACTATGTGTTCTTTTTATTTTATGTTTGTTTGGTTTTTTTTTTTTTGGAGGGTGGGGGTTAAATGTTTTTAGCTGAAGTCGTATCGTGTTGTGAATATAGAAAATCAAAAATGACCCATTAGATGTAAAATAAATCAAATATTTTTTTTAATTTCTAGATTTAATCGTTAAAAGTAAAAGACGCTGGCAGATTTTGTTTTATCTTACGACCATATCAGTTCTACGAATTTTGGAAAAATTCATATAGGGGATTCAAAAGGAAAAGTTTAGTAACCACTGACTTCGGTCATCAGATCTATTAAGTTTCACTATTGTCCTTTATAAAAACTACATAACAGGAAGACGACAGAATCTGTTTTTTAAAAAGCCTTGCTGAGCTTTCATATTGAGGTCAAACTCTGAGTAATTTCACCGTGGACTAAACGCCGTTTTCTTTTACGAAAATACTGGATGCGTTTTAGCCTTTCAGTTATGTCCCTATTCCGAATAAACATAATTTATCTGAATCTTTATGGTTTTAGGTTGCTGATTGTTCCATATGATACATTTTAGTTCTTATCTTCTCTGTTCCATTGAATATCAAACATTAACAGCGACTGAATGAGTAAGAGCCCGAAATAGTGAGCGCCCTTTAGGGGTTTTTATTTCATTTTATTCTATTTTATTTTATTGGGTTTTTGTTTGTAGTTAATTTTTTTTTTTGTTTTTTTTTGTTTTTTTTTACAGGAAACAAAGCCGGGAAAATGTCAAAAGCAACCCTCTCCTTGAGACGGGTAGTTTTTAAAAAGGTTGAAATCATAATGTCAGAGCTGTTTTGCTTAAGGTCACTATGTTCAGGTGTATCGTCTGGTTTCAATTTACTCTTTCTTTTTTTGCTGAATGATTTTTAAAGCCTTAAAAAAACTTTTTACACGTTTGGCTTTCCTTTATAAGTCCTCATTTTTCTACCTATAATGAAATGAAAAGAGTCATGTCTCTTTCAGGACAATGATGTTCGTGTCTCTCCACGGCTTTCTTTTACAGTAAACTCTAATTTACCATGATTATTCTTAGAGGAGACAGGAATGCTTTTCTATTAACTTTTTCAAAGTTTGAATTTAGACTAGATTTCTATCTATTTATAGTCCACCTGGCGGTGCACACATTTCTTCCATCGATGTTGCAGTGCTTGGTTTTCATAAGTAAAAAAAAAGAAAAGAAAAGAAATCATCAACATAAGCCCATTAACTTTTCAGCTCACCCTTCTATATACCTTTCCCAAGATCATTGGTGTAAAGGAAATTCAAAAAGCCTGGGCCGGAATCAACTAGATTCACTGCTTCTCTTTTCTGCGTCGATTACTACTATGCATCGTCTGCGAGTAATATCAGTGATGTCTGGTTTGAGGATGATTTCTGTTCATTATTTTCTATTGATTAGAAAATATTTCTGCTCTATTTCCAGCCTTCTAAAACTTATAGGTAGAATACCGTTAAATATAACACTTTTATCCTCTTATATATAATAGACGTATGTGGAAAGTTGGATAAATCAAGCACTTTGTTCGGTTCTATTTCATCTTCATGAACTTCTTCCTGAAGAAGTTCGTGGAGATGAAATAATGCTGAATCTCGTAGTCCAGCACGTTAGCCACTACGACATTAGGAACTGGTGCCTACCTTTGACGGTAATAAACTAGAATTTCTAAAATATACATTTCTTTGTGAGGATGTCCGTCATTGGCATTTTGCTCTAGACACGATCTCAAATAGAGACCTCGTAATTTTAGTCTTTATTGTATGGTAAAAGAAAGAAGAGATTTACTTTTCTTCGGCAATGTTTTTTTCGAGGCGTGAGTCATTTCTCATAAGTGTGCGTTCGTTGGGGCACTTAAGCCCAGCATAGAAAAAAATTCAACTGTCACAACCGGCTATGAAGAGTCAAGAGAATAACTTTTTCCGTCACATCTTTTCTGTGAATGATTTGAGAGTTCCATTGACAAGGGAAGTAATCGTGTTTTAAATTTTATTATATTCCGTTATATATATATATATATATATATATATATATATATTCTCATTTCATTTCGATTTTGATATTCCGTCTTTAAATGCGGACATTTCTACTAGTCCCGTTGAGAGTTTTAGGATAATTTCTGTTTAAGGACACATCACTTTTGGTGGGTTATTTAATGCCAAAACAATCCTTGTAGAAGAACTGTAGTGGTACAATTTAACTCATAACAAGAATGTTAAAGAAGTTCATGCCTTATCGAAGGGTATTAGTGTAAAAGTCAACGTAAGTTCGAACTCCAATCGCTCTAATAACAATATCGTAGCCCAGCACGTTAACTACTACGCTACGGAGACACCCCCACGTCAATTTTGTATGGTGCAGTTATGAGCAAGTTACACTCGCATACCATTGATAGTGAGTTTTCGTCTCACTGGCTTTGTATTGAATTTCATATAAAAACTGTAAGCGATAATTATTACAATAAAAGGCACGCCTATTTAAAAATAAGTTTAACGAATTACATATTTTATATTACCTTGTGAAATTGACATTGTTTTATCATAAATTTTACGTGAATTTTTTAATTTATTTAAATAAAATGAAACGCAGTTTCTTCCAAGCAGCAGTCGTGTCGTTACTGCTGTATGGATGCACCACTTGGACGCTAACAAAACGGCTGGAGAAGAAGCTAGACGACAACTACACAAGAATGTTGCGAGCAATATTAAACAAGTCCTGGCGGCAACACCCCACAAAGCACCAACTATACGGCCACCTGCCTCCCATCACGAAAACTATCCAAGTTAGACGAACCAGGCACGCAGGACACTGCTGGAGAAGCAGGGACGAGCTCATAAGTGATGTACTCCTATGGATCCCCACATATGGCCGAGCTAAAGCAGGACGACCAGCAAGAACATACATACAGCAGCTGTGTGAGGATACGGGATGTAGCCTAGAAGACATGCCAGAGGTGATGAACGATAGGGAGAAGTGGCGAGAGAGGGTCAGGGATATCCATGCTGGCGGCACGACAGGATGATGATGATGATGATGATGATGATTTAAGTTAGCAAATCTTATGCGATTTATCAATTTAAACATTTATATTTTTGTCGGGATTGTTAGTCGGAAGTAATAATGGCATGTGTTTATTTTACATGTCCAGCTTAAAGAACTGCCGTAAAATTTGATCAGTAATGTCAGATAAATTTTGGATGATCCTATTTACCAACCCCTCCGCTCGGGCAGGATATGACACAAGGTCAATTTTTAAGCGGAGTTTGACAGGTTTCAATTCAGAGTTTTCCTTCTCCTAGACTAGTTGCCTCACCAAGGCTGAAGAACCTAGTCTGTCCTACTATTTACCCATAGCTGGAGGGAGAATAATTGGATTCATACCTTTCCCAAGGGTATTAGTGCTATGTGAAGTGCAATCAGTCTCGTCCAGGATTTGAACTCGAGTCGTCGTGTCCAATTCCTGCGACGATAACAATTACACCATTATTTGGATGATAATTGTTGGTTTGATTTAGTTTCTTTGTTTTATGCCTCATCAAACTTCGTGGGTCATTTAATGCTAAAACCATCTTTGTAGAAGACCAGAAGCAGTACTATTTAGCCCATAGATGGAGTGGAAATTAGAGAGTTCATGCTTTTCCCAAACTTATTAGTCCGAAAGGGAACGTAATAGTTCGACTGGAGTTCGAGCTCGCTTAATACGATGTCACAATCTAGCTCGTCAGCCACTATGCGACGGGGGTCCCTACGATTATTTTAGTAAAGCAATCGATTTGCTAATTATTTTTCTTTCGACGTTTCTTTCCGAAGCTGAATTTGGGTTTTATGTAACAGAGGCAAATATTACACTTGGATTTTTAGCAGAAATGTTCATTTGTACGTAAATAATCCCATATTTTACGTTTACTATTTTAGAACTCTAAATAAGTCTTTTTAGCATATCTTTATTGATTCTTTTGTCTTCATAGAAAATTTCTTAAGTTTGCTTTTACTAGATATAAAAATTATCCGAAATTTTCCGTCGAGAGTTCTTTCCATTCTCAATGGTCATTTTCAAGAATATAATCGAGATATGTAGATTTTTTTAAAATTCGAATATCAAATGAAAGTTGTTTTTTATACGATATACTTCAGTTGCCGTTTGTATAAAAGTTTTTAATTTTTGTTTTTGTTTTTCAATAGAGTTTTGTTATATTAGATTGTTTATTTGGCTTCTTTGTTTGGTGGCATATCAACCTCGGTGGGTTATTTAATGCTAAAACCATCCTTGTAAAAGAACAGCAGTTATACTTTTCAACCCATAGCTCGGTGGAATCAGGAGGTTAATACTTTTCTCAAAGTTATTCGTCCAAAAGTAAACATAATAGCTCGACTGAAGTTTGAACTCGCTAACTTCGAAGCCGGAGTCCAGGACTTTGAGCCTTTTTCCACAGAGACTATCTCTATTATATTAGAGTTTTACCTAAAACTAATCTAATCATAGTGTCTTGACTGCTATCGAAATAGCAAGACTTTGTCAATTCTGATTTGCAAAATATGAGCCAGTGTTAGTAGCTTTTTTTGAGGACAGCACCTTCCATACTCATCAAACATTGTTCCCTATGACTTTTGATCTCAAGATTAAGATTAAAGAATATGAATGACACTAAAAAAAATATGACAGCACAGTCTCACGGCATATCAAGAAGAGTTTCAGATGAGCTTCGAGTAATGGAAAAATAGCCAGAATACGTGTCTCTAATCCCAAAAGAACTATTCAGAAAGGAATTAATGTTTCATTCATTCTTCATAACTGCCTTGGTAAATACAGTTTCAGTCAGGATACTTTTTGAACACACCTTGTAGATACAAACGTCTGTGCGTCCTTGCATTGACATCTGGTCTGTTAATTTAAAAACGGTTCGTATCATTAACTTTTCCTTTTGAGGAAAATGTCGACTGGAATCAAAAGCAGGAAAAATATGAAGATCTGCTAGAAGAAGGCAGGAAACATGGATGGATAAAAAAAATTATTCCCTATTGAAGACAGATGTCGACGTTTCGTCGCCAAATCTCTCTTCAGCAGACCTAGATGAAAAATATAAAACTGTCATGACTTCACTTGAGACAAGTAAAGATATTAAGACGTTATAAGATCAGACAGAGACTGCTTCGGCATGAATGTGACAGTTTCATATTTGGATAATGATGATGTATTACTGGAACACCTTGCTTTCGCGAAAAGGCATCGATATACATACCTAAATCGGATTGGATATTTAGGCAATAGTCTTTCTTTTAAACAAATTTTATTATATATAGTCTTTATATAGTCTTTCTTATGATTTATATAGTCTTTCTTTTAAACAAATTTTATTATATATAGTCTTTATATAGTCTTTCTTTTATATAGTCTTTCTTATGATTTATATAGTCTTTCTTTTAAACAAATTTTATTATATATAGTCTTTATATAGTCTTTCTTATGATTTATATAGTCTTTCTTTTAAACAAATTTTATTATATATAGTCTTTATATAGTCTTTCTTTTATATAGTCTTTCTTATGATTTATATGGTCTTTCTTTTAAACAAATTTCATTAAAAACCAGTGAATTGGTCCTTTTAACAATTTTTGATTGATTGTGGCGTTTAGACCACAAGGCCTGACCAATGGGGGTTTGATACAAAGTTTCTTAGAACCATGACTTCGAGGTTTTTGGGCGGAGAGGAATCTCCAGGTGTAGTTGTATAAACATCTTTTTCTTTTTGTATTTACCAACCCCCGCACTCCAGAAGAATGCGACACAAGGTCAATTTTAAGCTGATTTTAATAGGTATGAATTTTGATTTCCTTCTCCTAGACCGGTTGCCATATCAAGGTTAAAGAGCCCAGTCTGTTCTACCTACAGCAGGAAGGAGAATAGTTGGATGCATAAATTTCCCAAGAGTATTATAGATAGATAGATAGATAGATAGATGTGTGTGCATGGTGTGTGGAGATGTTTAAGTTTCGTTCAGTACGAAGATTTAACATGAGGGCTTACTGATTATTCCAACTGAAAAGGCATCGATATACATGCCTAAATCAGATTGGATATTTAGGAAATAGTCTTTCTTTTAAACAAATTTCATTATATAGTCTTTCTTTTATATAGTCTTTATGATTTATGATTTATATAGTCTTTCTTTTATATAGTCTTTATGATTTATGATTTATATAGTCTTTCTTTTATATAGTCTTTATGATTTATGATTTATATAGTCTTTCTTTTAAACAAATTTCATTAAAAACCAGAGAATAGGTCCTTTTAACAATTTTTGGTTGATTTTTTTCAAGAACTGAACCAAATCAAACAGACCAAAAAAATCAATCAAAAATTGTAAAAAAGAACACTGATGTTTAATGAAACATATATGCGTTCTGGTAAACGCGCGGGATAACACACCCACACACTCACACACACATATATATATGGGTCAAATTTTTAAAACCAATTGTTTTCGGGCAAAAAACTATTGTCAACCTATACATAAATGATTTTTGATATTGAAATTCAAATAAAATTCAAATTTATTTATGATACCCTTACGTCAAAAATCAATTGCATGAATGATTTCCTGACCATAAATCGGGATTCACCTGGCCACGAAATCCCCAAGTACACTTATACTGTTTTACTATCTTCAACAATATTCTCCGCCGAAATAAATTTATTATGACGGCTTAACCATTTAATTGTACTATATATATATATATATATATATATATATATATATATATATATATATATATATAAGCATATCATAAAACAAGCTTGGAGTAAATAATAAAAGTGATCCAATGTTGCCACGCATAGCAGCATAAAAACTAAAGGAATTACCCCACTATCCTTATGATGCAGTGACTATAAGATGTTCAAGTTTCTTTCGAATCATATTTATCAGCAATCACATAAAATTAATACTCTCAGTAATATGAAGAAAGTGATTATGTTAGTTTATATATATATATATATATATATATATATATATTGTGTAAGTTTCTGAGATGAAGCTTGATACTATTTATCAACCCCTCCACTCGGGCAGGATATGACACAAGGTCAAGTTTTAAGCGGAGTTTAACAGGTTTGAATTCAGAGTTTTCCTTCTCCTAGACTAGTTGCCTCACCAAGGCTGAAGAACCTAGTCTGTCCTACTATTTACCCATAGCTGGAGGGAGAATAATTGGATTCATACCTTTCCCAAGGGTATTAGTGCTATGTGAAATGCAATCAGTCTCGTCCAGGATTTGAACTCGTGTCGCCGTGTCCATTTCCTACGACGATAACGACTACACTGTTAGTATTTAGAATATTCGGACTATTGACCTCATCTCTATTCTTATACTCAAAACGTCTCGACCGATATATGCTTTGGCCTTCTTCAGATGTTTCATGTCGAATTCGGGAGTCCACAAAGAATCTCGAATTGAACCCTTTATTTGAACCACAGGGGTAGACTGTTCCGATTCTGTTAACCATAACAGGGTACAAGTGGAATACTTACTACGACTTAGCACTTGTACACTGTCATGTTTAACAGAATTGGTACAGTCTACCTCTGTGGTTAATATAAATGGTTGAATTCGATATTTTTTGTGGACTCCCGAATTCGACATGAAATACCTGAAAAAGGCCGAAGAACATATCACTCGAAATGCGAAAATCAAAATAAAGTTAAGGTTAATAGTCCGAATATTCTAAGTGATATATATATATATATATATATATATATATATATATATATATATATATATATATATTAGAAGACCCATGAACTTGTCCGGTACCCGTTTTAACTGTAGTTACTAATGATACCGAAGTCTTAAAATTTTTTAAATTTTTATTAGTATTTTATTGTAATCTCCGTACTGATGGTGATTCATTATCATTACTTTAAATGACACTTTTGATATATTTTATTCATTTTATTTGAATAAAATAAATTGACAAACTTTTCTGAATTTTTAAGTAATTTCATGCGTAAATGAATCAAAAAGAAGGATTGTGGGGGACTTCATATTAGACGATCTTTAAAACTAAATGCTCAAAAATTGGTGCTAGTTAAAAACCTATTTTTGGTATCAGTACTTATTATAGCAATATCAAACTTTCTCAGGGTGATTATTTTGATACTAAAAACAAATTGAAAATCGACCTATCCTAATGATGAATGCAACAAAATTATCTGGACCAAAAAAATGTTCCCTGTCCACGGGGCTTTGAATACTTTGACAGTATCCCTTACAGAGTGGTAAGACCTACCCCGCTCTGAAAAAAAAGAGTGTCCAATGTATGGCTCTAAACCACATGGTGAAGCTCTATTTATGAAGATCCAGGTAGTGAGGAGTATCCCTTCATTGCCATTACTTCCAAGTCAACTCTCACCAGTAATACCTGTTAGAGTCCAAACAATGGATCAAATAGATCTGTTTAAAAAAATGTTCGTATTCGACAGGACGTGTGCAAAAAATCCTCTAAAGAAACAGTTACACAAAAATATAAATATGAACGTTCAATGAACGTGATTATCTAACATCGGGGTATAATATAATCCTAGCTGAGTTGACATGCCATTAAAATCACTCCAATAGAAATCTTGCTATCATATGTCATTTTCCTGGCTTTTGTTTATAACAATATTTAAAAGAAGTAGGAGAAATGTAAAATTTAAGCGTTGGTAATAAAAAAAATCAGAGTGCTGGAAACACCATTAGCAGAGCAGTATTAAAACTAAAAAGAGTGATTACAGGATATAATGCAGTTTACTGCCATACCCAGGACACCTATTGTGGGGGGGGGGGCTCACAGGGAATATAGTCAGCGTATTTAAAGCCCACGGACATGGCAAATATATATCATTATGATAAAGTAATTAAAAAAAATATCCACAAACAGAGCTTTCATCAAAGAATGATTCTGTGGTCAAAGAGGCCTGGTTTCGGGGCTTAAAGATCATGACCACTATCAAAGAGCACTACAATAATACCTTAAGATGCCACCATATGTTCTTGATTTTTCCTTCACATTTTGGGAATACGGATAAAATTGAAGTCTTCTGTGTTTACAACTTTCCTGCCAATATAACTGAGTTCAGCAATGAATCACTAATTCAGTGATGTAAGATTATAATTAACTGACAAGATAACGACTTCAAGACAATGAACTTGGGTTTTGACGTGAAAGTAACGTGCAAAGTCAGCGTAAAAGAGGCCTATAATGAAGTGTTAATTCAATGATGTTCAATTTGAATTAAATGATGAGAGGACAACAACAAATTCATCTGGAAAGTCGACAAAATGTACAACCTTATTCAATGTTGGTTTGGTTTATTGGGTTTTAAGGCATATCAACCTTTGTAGGTTATTTAACGCCAAATCCATTTTTATGTAAATAATCTGTTCTTTTAAAAACAATTCAGTTTAGCATAAGTACACAGTTTAATGATCAAAAACATTTCTATTTCAAACTATTCAAGTAGTTATATGTAACAATTCAGTTAAGAGTAAATACAGTTTTAATGGTGAAAAACTGTTCTATTTCAAATAATTCAGTTAAGCATAAGCACGAAGTTTTAACGTAAGTACGGTTTAATTGTCAAAAACATTTCTATTTCAAGCTATTCAGTTTATTCAAATAATTCAGTTTAGCATTAGTATGCTGTTAGTTCTATTCAACCCATAGATAGGACCCTATCAGGTGCTACCACTCCGGGCCATAGTGGACCTGGGAGCAATGGCAATGAAGGGGTACTCCACATTCCCCAAAGCTCCATCAGATTGTTTAGTGTCATAGTTAGGACACTCGTTTGGGGAGGGGTCTTACTCCTCAGCAGAGGTGCAGTCAGTGTATTCTACATCCCCAGCTGACTGGGGAAACCTGATTCAAGTTCAAACGATTATCTTTTCAATTTGTAACTACAGCTGACAAATAAAGGAACTTTGTGTGCTGTGGTAGAATCCTGACAATGCTTCCTTTCAATAGATTTACAATCTCATTTCTTTTTCAAAAACGGGGGATCTGTTTTATTTATATATTCATCGATGTAGACTCTCTTTGACACTTGAGGGTAGTCAGAAACAACACGAAAATAGATGAAGAAATGAAAGGTCATAACGTGATGAAAATAGTAAAGATCAATTACTTATTCCTCTGGGTACATGTGCAAATATTTTTTCTTAGTTACGATCTACATCTCAAAAGCTAATCGGGTGTAATAAATAAAGTGCTGTACTACGGTAGTGAAGTAAGCGAGTTCGAACTCCCGTTCACTTTCGGACAAATACCCACGAGAAAGTTATTAATCCCCTTATCTCCCTCAGCAATAGGTTAAATGGTATCTCTGCTCTACTTCTATAAGGATGGCTTTGATATCAAATAACCCACGAAGGTTGATATTCCATTAAACAAAGAGACCAATCAAAAACTAATCGATGCCTCTTATCTATGATTAGTGTCTTTTATGATGTTTCATGGAACGTGACTATTTAGATAGAGTTATCTATTTTGCTCGGATATTCATTATTGTCATATTCGCTCAATCTACCAATAAAGATCCTGGTTCGAATGTGGTTAAATATCTGTTTCATGGAACGCGTCTATTTAGATAGAGATATCTATTTTGCTCGGATATTCATTATTGTCATATTCGCTTAATCTACCAATATAGATCCTGGTTCGAATGTGGTTAAATATCTGTTTCATGGAACGCGTCTATTTAGATAGAGATATCTATTTTGCTCGGATATTCATTATTGTCATATTCGCTCAATCTACCAATAAAGATCCTGGTTCGAATGTGGTTAAATATCTGTTTCATGGAACGCGTCTATTTAGATAGAGATATCTATTTTGCTCGGATATTCATTATTGTCATATTCGCTTAATCTACCAATATAGATCCTGGTTCGAATGTGGTTAAATATGCATGAAGGAGATTCCAGATTAATGCCTCTCTTCATCACATTGATCCAATGTAAACAAAGATATGTCCTGTTTCATTTTCGGATTAGGTCATTTTGTACCCTTCGTAAAACTGGGACAGGAATTTTGGGTCGAGCAACCGAATTCTTGGTGAAATTGGCGTCACCCAATGCTGCATAGAATCTTCAATCTTGACTATGTTTCGCAAAAAGAATATTTGTTATGAGTGAAATTCAATACACAACACAAAATATGAGTAAATAAAAAACAAAATTCCTGAATGGATAGGGTGCTTACATACAATGAAAAATATTGTTTGCGGACATTTTTTCCGTACATATATTTATTTATTTTCATGAATGCTATCTCCACACACACACATACATATTCACTTTATGTGTTCATATATATGAATATATATTTACGATATGTGTGTCTATATATATATATATATATATATATATATCATTTCAAGAAAAAACAGTATTTGGTCACATTAGGATAATGAATTTATTTCCATCCTGTTAAGAGCATTGATATGAATCAAAGACTCTAAAATAGTTTTAACAGTACTTCATCAGATTCAATAGGAAAATTACACACTCACACACACTATATATATATATATATATATATATATATATATATATATATGTGTGTGTGTGTGTGTGTGTATTTCTATTTGAGGTTAATCACTAACTTTAACTCTAGCAGAGGGGAAAAACCAAATGATCCAACTTGTCGATAAACAAATACACAAATTGATATTTGGGGGAAAAATTCCATAAAAAAAGAAAAGATTAAAAACATACGTACTATCTGAAAAAAAATCAAAGAATATCGTAATGTTTAGCCAAAAGAAACAAAAAAGTCTGACAGAGGACTAAGTAAACGAAGAAATGGCAAAGTAGAGCAAATATTGATATAAGTACCTAATGTGTCAGACAAAATATACCCCGGTTTCACCTTTCCAGATCATATATATATATATATATATATATATATATATATATATATATATATATATATATATATATATATATATTATACAACGACAAGTCAGTTGATGGTGGGAATAATTCTATTTTCGGATTTCTTTCTACAATATCCACCGAATTCAAAATCCAAAAGAGAACTCAATGCAAAATAATGATAAATAAAATTACAGAGCAAATAATTCCATATAAAAGAAAAACCTTACAAATTACTCGTATTTTTTGTAATAATATTTATATCAGCAGACCCTATGCTTTAAATTTTTTTATTTATAAATTTAAAGATTTGAGGTTTCGTAATAATATGAATATTATGATAATGTGTAAGATATAATCGTAATCTTGAGGATAAATGATATTATGTTGTATTTGTTAATAATTGTAGGTAATAATCTTAAAGTAACTGGTATAATTTTTATTTTTACTTTTACATTGAATAGTATAATAATATTGGTATGACAATTTTATTGGGTTTTTTTTATAAAATAGTATTAATATACAATATAATATTTTCTAATATAATTTAATTTTGTTAAGAGGTTTTTAATACCCATGTGAGATGTTTATAGTTGATAATTTTCTCTCTCTAAAGCAATTTATGCCTTTATTCTATATTTTTTACTTATTTCCTTTATTTAGGTTTAAAATTTTGTTTGCCATTCCATAAAATAAGAGGTGAAAAGGAAAGAAAAGTCAAAAATTGATTCATCTTGATACAGGAATTGAATGTCATTTGTCAACTAGACAGGAAAAACAAATGGTTTGGTCTTTACTTAAAAAAACCCAAAAAACAAAGCAAATAATATTTGGGTTAGGGAGATAGAGTGGCCGGAATTTTCTAGATTTTTCTAAATCTTCATTAGAAAGTTCTCATTATTTCTTTGAAGATGCAGATCTAACATTTTTAAAATATAGGGTTCGCTGAAATAAATATTATTACAAAAAATATGAGTAATTTTCATGTTTTTTTTTTCTTTTTTATGGTATATATATATATATATATATATATATATATATATATATATATGCATATGTATATGTGTGGACACATAAATGCACATAAACGTATGTGTACACGCATACCTCTATATACACTAGCAGAAGTACCCAGTCTAACAGAGTAGACTGAGCTCCTTCGTTTTGGTAATGCAACCGGTTTAGGAGAATGAAAAATTCTGAATTCAAATTCAAGGGGCGTGTGCTAGCATTTCCCTCCTCCACTAAACCTACTTGCTCCTGAAACCGCAGCACCATCATTACAAATTATTTGGAGTTCTTTTTTTTCAAGTTTGCAGTTATACATTCACATTTATTTAGCGAAAACAACATTGCCCAAAAGCCACTTTACAGTAATATTATATCCTTTCTTTTCTTTTAACTCAACTGTATTACAATCGTTGCATTTAAATTTCACTTTTTCCTTTTCATAGTGGTTTTTTTTTTTTCAAGGGGTGGGGTCTTAAATTTATTTCAAAACTTTATGGCAGCTGCAGCACGTCGATTAACTTTACGAACAATAATTTTTGTTTTTGTCGAAAATTGGCCATCAGAAAAAAAAGAGCTGGTTAATAATAAGTAAACATTTGATTTAATTTGATTGTTAATTAACTTAATGTACAATTCAATTAGTTGAAATAAAAACTATGTTAATTAATTAATAAAACAGCACCGTATGTACGAGATATGCCTATATATATATATATATATATATATATATATATATATAGGTAGAGAGAGAGAGAGAGGATATATCTTTACTTTTCCCTTTTCTTCTCTGCTCTTTGCCAAATGATTAAACGTATGCTATCTATTTGAAGAAAAAATAAAATAGAAGCATATAACTACCCACCATACTGATATCCATCTAACGAGTGTACGTCCCATAGTACGTGAAACTCACAGTCATGGGTAGTATTTCACATATGAATATTACGTATTTGAAACGGGCTTTACTTCATAACAGCATCGAGTACATAAAATGTGTTATACATTTTGAGCAATCTCTTTACGGTTATAATGATGATGATGATGATGATAAGTAATCAACTAGGAATTGTGCAAGAAATTGAAATTTGACCATACGAAAAAATGGTATATGCACAACCCAAAATATATCCTGAAGAATGACACGCACAAACTCCTCCGGGATTTTGACAAAAAACAAATCACCTAATCTCAGCCAGACGACTAGACCTTATAATAATCAACAAAAAAAAAAGAGAACTTGCAAAATTGTGGACTTTGCTGACCACAGAGTAAAATTGAAAGAAAGTGAAAAAGAAGGATAAATACCTCGACCTTGCTAGGGAATTAAAGAAACTGTGGAACGTGAAAATGACAATTACACCGATTGTAATTGATGATCTTGGTACAATCATCAAAGGATTAATAAAGGGACTGGAGGACTATGAAAAAAAGAGAACGAATGGAGACCATCCAAACTACTACATTATTGAGATCAGCCAGAATACGGAGAAGAGTCCAGAAGACTTGAGGAGACTTGTTATCACTTAAACTCCAGTGAAAGACCATCAGTTAACGCAGATGTGAAAAACTCAAGAAGTTGAAAAAGAAGATACGAGCTGAAGCTGGAGGCCTGCAAAAAGTCCCAAACGAACCGAGATAGAAGCTGCGCGAACAGGAGATAAAAAAAAAAGTATCGAAACCATACAGACCACAGTACTGATAAAATTGACTCGGATACTTTGAAGAGTCCTGAAGACATGAGGATACTTCCTGTGCCTCAGATTCATTGAACATTTTTCAGTTCGAGCGGGTGTATAAAATCTTCGATGATATTAAAATCTTTACGCGTAATGTTCCTGCTTTTTTAATGCTCAAAATCCGATGATTACAAACAAATTGTGAACTTGAACTGATAATTCACTTTTAATCATTTGATTTTGAGCATTAAAAAGCAGAACCATTACACGTAAAGAAGAAGCTTTTAATGCAATCAAAATACAATATGTACTTCATAAAATACTTTCTGGTACTGAATGCTGCATTTCTATGAAACATTTTTGCTATCGAATTATAAGTAATACTTTCTTCGGGGTAATGCAGAAATAGGCTTCTAAAACTAAAGTCAAAAGTATTTTAACAAAGACAGAATCTATTTTTATTACCTAAGACTGCAGGAGCCATTTTGATTTCGAATACAATCGATGTATATGAACTTCTAAGTTTGGTAAATCTTCCAGATTAACATTCTTCTATTCAATCACTTTCTTCGTTTATAAATAAGATTTTAAAAGATCTATAAATAAAAAGCAAATATCTCTTATTCAACAATTTAATTTTATTTAGATACATTTACATTACAGAAATTAACATTCACAGCAATAAAACATTAACCTTATGTGTTCAACTACTCATAAGTACTGTTGATCTTATATATATATATATATATATATATATATATATATATATATATATATTAGATCAACAGTACTTATATATATATATATATATATATATATGTATGTGTGTGTGTATGAATATATATATATATATATACATACGTGTTTATATATATATATATATATATATATATGCATACATATGTGTGTACAAATATATTTATACATTCACACACACACACGCACATATATATATATATATATATATATATATATATATATATATATATATAAACGTTGGTGACCATAGCCGATGCAACCCGAAGGCTCCCTTTTCATTAGCTCCTACACGAAGATGTAGGGGAGGGCGTAACTCCTTTGCTTGGATTGCTCCATTTTACCCTTGGTCCGTACCTAATAATGCTGAGGGATAAGCAAGATGGTATCAAGTATTATTTTTTGAGTCTTTGCTATGACTTGACCTGGTATTGAACCCCTATCTCCCAGGCCATTGGCAAACACTCTACTTGCTAAACACGTCTATATATGTATATTTACATCCTAGAGGTCAGATTTCCTTACAATCGATACCCGGTCAAAAGCGGTCCACACCTTCACTAGGCGTATGTTGGCATCAATTTCAGTAGATATGATATTGCTGCTGTGGTAAATGAAGTTTTCTACTAATTTAGTGGTCTGCCACTTAAAGTAGGTATAGCCCCTTGTTTAAGACACGTTTTAATTTCGTTCACACACACACACACATATATGTTCATATATACATATATATATACACACACACTTATTAATATCAACATATATATTGAATAATAAACTCAATATAACCTTACCAAAAAAAAAAAAAAAAACAAGAAAGAAAAAATTGAAGGGAAATATTGTGAAATGAGTTGCTCAGTTTTGTACGTAAATTTTTTTGGGATGGGGGGATAATTCAGTTAACTTTTTGGTGATATTTCCATTTACAATAAAACTAGCCTTGGAGGCTTGTGAGGAAGTCTGCGTCGATAGCAGAAATTTTGAAACCAAAAAGAATTATTACAGACATAAAGAAAACAATGTCTTATTTTAAAATGAAAGCGTAGAAAACGGGTGGTTAAAAAATGAGACTGAATATACATTATAAAACATAATTATATTAATCTTATTTTTTTCAAATATTCTCTTTTATCATTATTTTTTTTTTTTTTTGAGTCTTTTTAAAACCAAATATGCAAATTAGCTGACTTCATGAGGAAATCAACTAACTTTCTTATTCGGTAAAATTTATCACCAAATACCACAGAAATAAAATTCTCCGACAACTATGTAAAGTCAAAAGTTTTACAATTTTTCACGTTATTTCGTACTTCAAGTATTTCTGTGTTTATTCACAAAGACGGACTTATGAACGTGTCGATTGATGATGCTTTGTGAAGTACCAAATTTTGCCGACAATGTTCGAGTGCTTCTTGTTGGTTGTTGTTCAACCATTTCAAGCAAGGCTTCATCTTCCATTACAGAAGGTTTCCTTGACCTTGGTTAGTCTTCGAGGCTGGTTTCACCTTCCTTGAAACGTATGAAGCAGTTTTATGCCGCACTTTAGTTGACAGTTTCTAGGACTTCCACATCATTTGTTTCTTTTGCCGCTCTTCTTGCATTCAGTCCTTTTTATTCTCAACAAGCGTAAAATGGTTCTAATTGCATTTTTTTTTTCACCATTTTTTTAAATAAAAGGTGTAAAATAAATAATTACCATTTTTTTTTTTTCTGTTAAAAGAAAAAATAAAGAATAGACATTTCAGCAAAGTTTGGACAATTTGTATTAGATTAATGATTTAAAAAATGATACAAGTCCAATAAAAATCACCTGTGAAAATAAAAAGTTTTGACTTAAACATGGAATCTTGAAGTGTTGCAACACTTTTGACTCACTTTCGTAAAAATAAAATTGCAATTCCTCCTTTAGTAGAAATAAAACTCCATAAATACTAATATAAGTAGAGTAAGGGCGTTTGGAATTGCCATGGATTCTTTTGAAGTGAATTACCAACTTCCCAATATTTTTCTCATCGAAATTTGAAATTTATAACGGACAAAATCTCACTCAAACTAAGAAAATTGTTCCTAGTATTATCTTATCCAATAAATGGCTATTTCAGAAAATTTTAAAATGGAAAGAAGCGAGTGTTTTGGCCATATAATTTTATGCACAACCCTTACAAAGAAACCAGCAGATATATATATATATATATATATATATATATATATATATATATTAGTAGTATTCGGTCCA
>CAUZXS010000176.1:52500-75000 GCA_963585895.1 Sepioteuthis lessoniana
GTTTGAAATAGGTAGATATGAACAACATAGTATAAATATGTACATAGACAGACGTTATATGATTTTTTTTTTTTTAAAGAAATAGATTTTTAAAATAAATTTTCGAAGACTAATTGTATCATACAAATTCGAAAAAGAACGGCACCAATGCAAATAGAATGTTTAAAACTTCTCAATTTTTCATTTCATCTAAAAATTCATTCCCCCAAATGAAGTTTTAAAAACTGATATGTTTAACATTAGCAAATTATTCAAACTTTAAATAAAATCATCCTCTGGAAACCTAGTGTTTTTTTATACTTGCACACTTACACACACACACACACTAACACACACATTAACACACGCACGCACATATGTACACACATAAACACACACACTCACAAACACACATACACACACACACACACACATACTCACAAACACATACACACACACACCACACACATAAACACACACACACACTCATATATATATATATATATATATATATATATATATATATATATATATACTGCGAAATACGGAACCTACGACTGTATTCAATTGAATAAGATCAAAATAAGTAGAAGTATGTAAAAGTTAATATAGATGAATCTATCACTGCTACACAAACACATAAGTCAGACAAAAAATTGGTAAAGGAATGATGCAAGGGGATACCATTTCTCCGAAATTATTTATATCGCAAAACCTATTCTGAAAAAGTGAACTATGAAAGAATGGAACTAAATATAAACAAGGAATATTTGAACCATCTCAAGTTTGCTGACGACTCCAGGCTAATATCAGAATTATCTGGCAAAGTAAAAATAATGCTAAATAACCAACTATTATTGTATAATACAAGCTCTGACATGAAGAAGTGAAACCTGGAAGTTCACCAAATCGCTAGAAAAGAAATTCAAAGTCACACAGAGATCAATGGAAAAAGGAATGCTAGGAATAACTGTAAGAGCTAAAAAGAGATCAGTATGGATCAAAGAACAGATTAAACTAAGAGTTAATACTGAGGTTATTTAACAGCGAAAATGGATAAAGTCAGGACATATGGCAAAAAGATGACAGATGGTGCAAAGATTTACTTAAATGTGCCACCGAAATAACAAGTATAGTCGGAATGAATTATATATATATATATATATATATATGTGTGTGTGTGTGTGTGTGTGTGTGTGGATGTGCGGTGGCGTTATCGTCGTAGAAAATGGTGTAGGCAAGTCGAGATCAAAACCTGAACAAGGCTGTGTGCGTTTCACTTCGTGCTAATATCCTTGGGAAAGGCATGAATCCTTCTCTTCTCTCCTTCTTGCTATGGATAAATAGTAAGTGAGATTGGGCTCCTTAGTTTTTGCAAGGAAAACTCTGATTTCAAAACCTGAAGTGTGTTGTGCCATATTGGTGAAACATTCTTTTGTAATCAACTAATCCAGAAAGCGTGGCTGGTCTTTCTAAACAAATAAATTATGTTGGTAGTCCAACTGTTTACATGTTTAATTGGACTGTTAATCCCTCATACATCGAAATCGACAAGAGTGTTATACATATATATCGTCAATTTCTGTGTGTGTTCCCGCACCCATGGTAAAATCAAAATGGCTGACAAAATGATAATTCCGTAATATGCATGATCAATGTGTAATGTGTATCATATTTACTAACCATATTTACCACCCTCTCCGCTCGGGCAGGATATGACACAAGGTCAATTTTTAAGCGGAGTTTAACAGGTTTGAATTCAGAGTTTTCCTTCTCCTAGACTAGTTGCCTCACCAAGGCTGAAGAACCTAGTCTGTCCTACTATTTACCCATAGCTGGAGGGAGAATAATTGGATTCATACCTTTCCCAAGGGTATTAATGCTATGTGAAATGCAATCAGCCTTCGTTCAGGATTTGAACTCGTGTTGCCGTGTCCATTTCCACGACGATAACCATTACACCACGGGCACATATTTACTAACAAATGCTATTTATCATACTCATGGGATATTTAATTTGCATAAACAATTTAATATATATATATATATATATATATATATATATATATATATATATATATATATATATATATATATATATATATATATATATATATATATATATATATATATATATCAGTTTATTCAATAAGTAAATTTGTTGCTTTATGCACTGTTGGCGTAGGATACTCATTAGTCGAAGGAAAAATTCTTCATTCGGTTAATGAATACGCTACACCAAAAGTAAATTTTACATCGATTTTCGTATAATTTATCAACTCTTTTTTTCATTCAAATCTTTTTAAAAAAATATTTCTAAAAATTTTTTCGACAAAACTGTTTCTCCTGACAATGACCAAAGGTTGAAACCATTTTAGAACAATAAAAAAATGACCAACAAAAAAGTCATATTCTTCTTTGTCTCATCACTTTTGCCCATTATATATATATATATATATATATATATATATATATTACAACCGTTAATGATTATCACTATCTCACTAGGGGCAAGGGGTTAGTGGTAGACTAAATGCGGTATGATTTAGAGAGTGCTAAATATCTGTGATAGAGTTATAATATAATATAATGATAGATAAAAAATATATTAGTTCTTATATATATCTATCATAGATGCTTATCTGCGACCACCAGTGGTTGCAAATAACCATTCATGCTATTAAATATATATATATATATATATATATTATATATATATATATAAGCAACACATTTAAATGATTTGACTTTCTGGCATATCAAACATTGTTGGTTATTTAATGTCAAATTCGGTTTATACATATATATTAGATATATATAATTTGTTAACATAAGTCAACAAAGTTAATTGGTTCCAAGTATTTCTATGTATCACTAACAATTTAATTAAGTATTAGTCACTTGTTTACATACAGTTTAAAAGATCAAACCGTTCTATTTGTAACAATTTAATTAAGCATAATTCATTTGTTTGCGCTCAGTTTAAATGTTAAACAGTTCTTTTTGACTCCGGGTCAGAGTGAACTTGAGAGCGAATGCAATGAAGAAGTACTCTGTATTCCCCAAAGCTCCAGCATTACTGGAGCCTCACTATCAGATTATTTAAAGTCATATGTTTGGGCACTTATTGCGGGGTCTTACCCATCTACAGAGATGCAGTCGACTGGACTATATAAGCAAAAGTTTTTGGGTATGTCTTTCATACGAAAGACATTAAAAATAAACAAATTCTCAAACGAAAAAGAAAAATTAAACTGTTTTTAACCAATATAATGAAAACAAAATCATAAACAACTGAATATACACACATACGTGCACACACACACACATATCTTGTTACGGTCTTCATTTTCATATAGCATCATTATTAAAGTTCTTTTGGGTGGGGTATTTGAAAATCAATGAGGGTTGGATCTTTTTGTACCGAGAGTGCAAATTGAAATCCGATTTTAGAAAAATGTCTAGTATTGACCAGAAATTCTTATTAAATTTGAATGGATTAAAGGGAATTGTTTTTATAATTAGGTATAATCTTACTCAAATTTGAAATAATGGTCAACTAGCTAGTCATACAATTCATGAGTACTGGGGTGGAACTGATCCTCATTAGGGATTTCGCGCTTGTAGTTTTATACAAGGTTAATCCAAGTTTAGAAAATATAATCTTGCTTAGCATTACTAACGCAGTGAGATCAATCCATACTAGTGCTCCATATTTTAGGCCTTATGCAATACAAGAATAAACTTTATAAATATTGATTACTGCAATTTATCTGAACTTTTAAAGACCTTTTTTTTTGGGGGGGAGGTTGGTAAATAAATATTCGCTTTAACACACGAACAGCCGAGATGTCGAAATCGACTTTTACATATTTTGAGGCTTTATTTTCAGAGTAATACTTGAACAGCTTTTAAAGAGAAATTCTGAAATGATTTTGTTCTTATATATGCATATGTTAGCAGTTAATTTCATAGATATTTTATGTATGAAATAAAAAATACGAAACTGAGGTATCGAAGACAGCGCCTGTCGGTCTGCATCAGCAACAAATACTTTTTGTATACTTTACAGTATAAAATGAAACAAAGTGAGAACTGTAACCATATGTCAATTCTGAGAAAAAAAGACAAGTTGTAACTATACAAAAGATAAAAAAAGAAACCGGAGAGTGACTTATAAAGATGCATATATATATATATATATATATATATATGCAGAAAAAACTATATATAGATATATCCTTATTCCTACGTGTAATCCATTATTTCATATACATTAAAATGTAATGATGGTGAAGGGGGGCTCTAAAAGTAAAGCATTTTATCAAAGTCCATAGAAAATACTGTCTAGACACCACTTTATATTGTAAGTTTCTCAGTTGTGTCTTCATTTACCACGAAGGTTGATATGCCATTAAACAAAGAAACCAAACCGTATCTTCATTTAAGTTTTAGAATAAAAAAATATTTTGTCTTGAAACTTTTTAATCCCACTTCACGTACAAGAAAGCATCAGATACAAATTTAATCTGATTTTAAAAGCTTTTAATAGCTTCTGGTGTTCGAACTCTGATAATCATTGTCAAAGGTATCTACACGAAGTCGAAGAACAACTTACTCTGGGGGAGTTCCTGAGGCGTAGTGGCTAATGTGCTGGGCCGCCACATCAAAGTAAGCGAGTTCAAACTCAAATCTTGCTGTTACGATCACTTTTGGATTAATTCCCAGGAGAAAGATATGAACAGCCTTATCCCCCTCCCCAGCTACGAATAAAATAGCACCACTACTGTTTTTCTATAAAGATAGCTTTGGCATTAAATAATCCACGAAGGTTGGTATGTCATTAAACAAAGAAACCAAACCATTAAAATCAGACATGTATAATATTTTATTACGTTTATGAGTCATAGATTCCAAATCAGAATGCATGATATGTACTTTATAGATAGAAATTCATTATTTCATTCTTTATCTAATACAATTTTTTAAACGAAATTTTTAAAGACTTTTGTAAATATAAAATTATTTCGACAATCAGAAATTGCAGCGAATTTTCTTATGACTTCAGCAAGAGGGACACATCCATCTTTAAGAAATATCAATAAAAAAAAGCTTCTACCTAATTCACTTCTTAATAATATACTTACTACTGATAGGATTACAGGTTTTTCTCTACTTAAATCTTATTATTATGAAGAATATGTGTGTCTGTAACCAAAACTATGTCACCCCTGACATTACTATTCCCATAGTTATTTACGTCATATTCTCAATGATAGTTAAACATCACTTAATTTTAATTAGCATCTAATTTGTTAATGATATATCTAGTAAAGTTTAGCTGAGTTAGACCTGCTTCAAAACAGCCCATGTCATGAATGTATTCAAAATCCTGCAATGTGAGTTATATATCACTAAAAAGTAAAAAATGACGTAGTATATGCTGTGGGTAATTTGCATAATGGTTTTAACAAAACCGACTTTAATAAATAATTACTTGGCGTTAGCGATTTCTAATTTCATTGTTTTATTCTCAAATGTATTAAAAACAATTCAATGTACAGAAATATATAGAAAGCATTTGAAATAAAAACAAGTGTAATCTTTTTAAATGTGTTTTTACATAGTTTCGTTCATCTTTCTACTTCATTATGATATTTTATAACATTAAAACTTAAACACTTGCACCCGGACGGTCCATATTTTTTAAGTTAATAACAATATCATTTATATACTTATATCAACAGAGTAAGACAAAATAAAAATCTGATTAGATTTTTGTAGAAATAACATAAATAAAAACGGTTTAGAAAATTATAAAAACTGATAAAATACAAAATACTGTGCTTATAATATTAAAGCACATTTTGATAGTTGACTGAGTTTTTTTTTCAATACTTATAAATATATGAGGATCATTAAATAGGTTTCCAGACTTTTTTCGTATGGACACTTTTATTGATAGTACACACATGAAACTCTAGTCCCCTTTCAAGTAATGTCCCCCGGCTGTAATACACTTGTTGTACCGTTCTAACAACTTCTCGAAGGCCCCATGGAAGTCCTCTTGTGTGAGCGTGTCAATGACCTTCGTCACAGCCTCTTTCATCTCCTCAATTGTCTCATAACGACGACAGCCTCTGAGCTTATGGAATGACCAAAACCCACAGGGAGCAAGGTCTGGACTATAGGGAGGGTGAGTAACTGTCTTCATGCCCATCTTAGTCAAATAGTCTGTGACGACAAGGATGGAGTTGTGGACTGGTGCATTGTACCGCTGGAAATGCCACTGACCTGATTTGAAGACTTCTGGCCTCTTCCGACCGAATCTCTTGCTGAACTCCCTTAAAACCTCAACATAGTAACCCTAACCCTAACCCTTTAGCCAATCAACTCTGGTATATTGCCTTCCTTACTCCTGGCACACCCATCATCATCCCTCACAGACTCCCTGCCTTCCTTGAATCTCTTATACCACTTAAAAACTGATGCTTGATTCATGCAAGATGTTTCTGAAGCATTCCATACGTTTCTGTGGCATTTTTTCCAAGTTTAAAACAGAATTTCATTGCATATCGTTCTTCTAAAGGGTCCTCATGTCCAGATTGCATTTCTGAAATTCCCCAGCTGTGACAATCAGGTTTTAGTAGGGTGTATTCCAATTGCTGCTGTAGCTGTTCATTTAAATCTGAAATCATAAAAATTGGTCAGTCATCTCATAAGATGTATAGCAATAACAGCGAATTTTCAAGAGTCTACGACTATTTTAAATGCATGTACAAAAAAGTCTGTAAACCTATTGAATGCCCCACGTAAATTATAATTCGTAATCATGCATAATATATTTATTAGTGTAAAAAAAACTGTGAAATACGTATACGAGGGTGAGCAGCAAAGTTCGTATGATAACGTCATATGTGCTGTTGATGACTTATTTGATCAGTTAGATCCAATCACTGCAACAGAGAAGGAAGAAGACTATGTTGAACAATAAACCTCATTTGATCACATTCCTCGAGAGTATCAACCGACTTTCGTATAAAATATAATTCTAATTTAGTTTGCCTAATTAGCTGGGGCTGTAGAATACACCGACTGCTTCTCTGCAGAGAGGTAAGACCCCCATCCCCAACGAGTTTCATGGATATGACACTAAACAGTCTGATGGTGAAGTTCCAGTAATACTGAAACTTTGAGTAATGTGGAGTACCCATTTATTGCT
Organism: Sepioteuthis lessoniana; assembly: GCA_963585895.1. Lineage (NCBI taxonomy): Eukaryota > Metazoa > Mollusca > Cephalopoda > Myopsida > Loliginidae > Sepioteuthis > Sepioteuthis lessoniana. Next base: position 59,702 of record CAUZXS010000176.1, read on the forward strand.
ATCGCTCCTAGGTCTACTCTGGCCAGGAGTGGTAGCGCCTAATAGGGTTCTATCTATGGATCAAATAGAACTAAACTGTCTACTTATGCTAAATTGAATTGTTTGAAATAAAACTTTTTATATGTATGAAAATGGATTTTGTATTAATGACTTACAATGGTTGATTCGCCATAAAACTAAGCCAAACTAAACCAATCTAATTTAGTTCATTTTTACGGTATTTTAAGAGCTATCACATTGCTTCTTTAAAATATTCACATTAGGAGAGTGAACTACATAGTTATGCAAAATATTTTTTTTATCCCTTTCCAAATACAGTGAAAAGAGAGTTCCCATAGCGTAGTGGGTAACTTGTTGGACTACGGCATTGTAGTTTGCTAGTTCGGACCCCAGTCACGCTATTATGTTCTATCTCGGACTAATAACCATGGGGAAAGGTATGAAATGTCTAATTATTCAGCAGCAATGTCTTAAACACATTGGCCTAATGAGTAGTGTTTGCCAATGGTCCGGAAGACCGATGTTCAATCCCAGGTCGAGTCATACCAAAGACTCAAAAATGGTACTTGATGCCTTCTTGCATAACACTCAGTATTATAAAGTAAGGATCAAGGGTAAATTAGTGCAGTCCAGCGAATGGAGTAGCGCCCTCCCCTATGCCTTGGTATAGTAGCTATTGAAAAGGGAGCCTTCAGGTCACTCTCGACTAAGGTCGCCATCTTTACTAACTTTATTGTTCTTTCACAAAGATGGCTTTGGCCATAAATAACTCACTATTTAACAAAGTAACCAAACTAAACCAAACCAAATATGATAACTATTTCTTTACAAAATACTCAAAATACAAACACGTATTAATATTATACAATACTTAGTCCATTTTAATTCGTCCATTTTAATTCCAAATACATTGTTTACTTTTGTAGCGATTTTGGCAATATGCTATGAAAATGACTATTTATCAGACAGTAATACAGTATAGTCTTTTTCATTATTTATAGTACCAAGTACCTTACCATTCATTCATTAATCGTAACATGGATTTTCATATCCTACATGTAACACATTTATCTTCATTAAAACCTAGATTCGCTGCTGAAGCGTACAACATAGGGTGCAACGCACACGGCTGACGTAATCGCCTTAAACGCCTACATTTGTGCAAAATCTGTCTGTCATAACACATGTGGTACGGATGAATCGTGAAAAACTGTTGCAGTTGGGTTGGAAAGTTTTGCTTGCACACACCCTATCCATCAAAATGGGTGCCCTCCTATTATCACATACACACACACACACCCTTTTTTTTACTCTTTCTGCTTCTCAACTGTGTCCCTGGTGATACTTCCCAAAAGATAAGGATGTCGAAATAGAACAGCAAAGTTATTCGATTTGAAATCAGGTCATTCTATTTAAAAAAGAATCTTTTGATTTTTTTTCTATGTTGATTGGATATGATGAAAAACAAATATAGTAAATAACTTTTTTCACATTACTATGAGGTTATATATATATATATATATATATATATATATATGTGTGTGTGTGTGTGTGTGTGTGTGATTTAACGGTACAAAATATTGCAATACTTTCATCTCAAACACAGACTGACTGACAAATTGACACACACACACACACACACACACATAGACATTAAATAATCCACGAAGGTTGATATGCTACTAAACAAAGAAACAAAATCATCTACATATTTTCACAGACACACACACACATATATATATATATATAGTGGAGTAGTGATTAGCGTGCTAGGTTAGCCGACTGTTATTAATGAGTTCGATTCTCAGTAAATATTCCATATTTCCTTCCTTGCGTCAAAATTAAGCTAAGCTCAGTGAATAACTATATATATAGAGAGAGACAGACAGACAGAGACAGAACTACTGTAAGGACAGACGGAGATAGAGCGAAGAAGTGAAATAAAGAAACAGTGTTGAAAGATTGTGGGTTGGTTTATTTTATTTAAGGACATATCAAAACTTTATAGGTTATTTAATGCCGAAATTTGATTAATCTGTAAATGTTTGATGATTATCATAACTTAATATTTTCAACATTTTTTATAATCATATTGGCCTAGTGGGTAGAGTGTTCGCCAATGGTAGGAGAGACCTGGGTTCAATCCCAGGTCGAGTCATACCATGGTACTTGATACCTCCTTGCATAACACTCAGTATTATAAGGTACTTATCGAGGGTAAAGTGGAGCAATCCAAAAAAAGGAGTAGCGCCCTCCCTTACACTTCAGTGTAGTAGCTATTGAAAAGGGAGCCTTTTGGTTACCCTCGACTACGGTCGCCAACTTTACTTTTTCTTTTTTTTTTTTTGGCGACAAATAATTATCATTTATTTGCAGTTATTTGGTATTAAGTTTTCCTATTACTAATAATTTATTCACTATTTTATGGTTTCAAGTAACTCTTCATATTTAATAATAATAATAATAATGGAAATAAGAGGACAAGTGGAAAACATCCAAACGACAGTTTTATTTAGATCGGCCAGAAAACTGAGAAGAGTCCTGGAGACTTGAGGAGGTTTGCTGTCATTCAAACTCCAGTGAGAAACTATCGGCTGACGCTGGTGTAAACAACTCTCAAAAGGATTACAAAAAAGATAATGATAGTTGCACAAGAAGTTTGAATTTAACCATACGAACAAATGGTATATGCACTACATAGAATCTGTCCTAGAAAATGAGATGCACAAAATTCTTAAGAATTTTGAGTTAAAAATGGATCATCTAATCTTAGCCAGACAACCAGACCAAGAACCCCCCCCCCAAAAAAAAAAACCTGTCGAATAGTGAACTTTGCTGTTCCGGCTGACTACAGGGTAAAAATGAAAGAAAGTATAAAGAGAGATAAATACCAAGACCTTGCTAGAGAACTGAAAAACTATGGGACATGAAAGTGACGGTGATACCAACTGTAATAGACATTTTTGGCACGGTCACCAAAGGATTAGTACAGGGACTGGAAGATTTAAGAATAAGAGGACAAGTGGAGACCATCGAAATCACTGTATGGTTGAGATCGGCCAGAAATCTGTGAGGAGTCCAGAAGACTTTAGGAGACTCGAGGAGACTTTCTGACACAAAATCCGGTGAAAAACCATCAGCTTACACTGATGAAAAAAACTTTTTAAAGAGAATACGAACAAATGGTATATGCACAGCCCAATATCTGTTTGGAAGAATGAGAGGCACAAACTACTCTTGGATTTTAAGATACAAACGAATCACTTAATCTTGGCCAGACGACCAGACTTAGAAATAAAAAAAAGAGAGCTTGCCGAATTGTGAACTTTGCTCTCCCGGCTAACCATTGAATGAAATTGAAAGAAGGCGAAAAGAAAGATAAGTACCTTGACCTTGCTAGAGAACAGAAAAAACTATGGAACATGAAAATGACGGTGACATCAATTGTAAATGGTGCTCTCGGTACGATCACCAAAGGATTGGTACAGGGACTTGGGGACTTGGAAATAAGAGGACGAGTGAAGACCATCCAAACTACAGATTTATTAAGATCAGCAAGAATACTGAGGAGAGTCCTGAAGACTGGAGGAGACTTGCTGTCACTCAAACTCTAGTGAAAAAAATCGGTTAATGCTGACGTGAAAAACTCCCAGCTCGTCATGAAAAGTGGTAAACGACATAGGACTGACGGAATAGAACTACCAAATCAAGACAAAATCAGAACGCTCGCAGAAAATGAGACCTACAAATACTTATGAATCTTGGAGGCCGACACCATCAAACAAGCGGAAATCAAAAACAAAATTCAAAAAGAATATCTCAAGAGAACTAGAAAACTACTCGAGAAAAGCTCTCTAGCAGAAACCTTATCAAAGGAATAAATACGAGTGGAGACCATCCAAACAACAGCATTATTGGAAACGACCAGAATACTGAGAAGAGTCCTGGAGACTTGAGGAGACTTGGTGTTACTCAATCTCCAGTGAAAGACCATCAGCTTACGCTAATGTGAAAAACTCTAATGAGTAAATAATGATAATAATTTGTTTGTATCCAGTTATAAGGTTTAAATCCTTCCTCTTGTATAGGAATAACGTTAAACAAATCTATTTGACCTAAAAATGCGCCAAAATAAACCTGGGAGTTATGGCAATTAAAAAGTACACTACTAACCCTAGAGTTCCAGAACTGGAGCCTCACCATCAGATTGCAGTCTATTATCAGGTTCAGAACTCGATCGAGAAAGAGAAATTCTTCTTTTGACTTGAATATAATTACCTAGTTCCGTCTCGCGTAAAAAGTCAGAGTTCAATCCAGGTAAAAGTTACCATTTTGAATGCAGATTACCTCAGCAAGCAGACATTTTTTCCATTATAAAATTGAACTTATTTGAATATTCCAACTCTTATTTTTTATCATTTCACCCAGTTTTAAACAACGCTAAGTTCATTATTACTAGTGTTAATTGTTACATGTATTTTCTTTTATTTCTTAAAAGTTTGCATATTTAAAAAAAATATATCTCTTATAATCTAAGGTACTATTTCTACGACCACGAGAAACAAAGTATAGGAGATGACAGATAAAGCTAGGGATTCAGTAATGTTCGGAAGTTGAGTTAACTATAGCAGCTGCATTTCAAAGCGTGTTACGAACGTCTATGATAATACGAAAACTCTAATAACACCTATAAGGGATTCACTTCTTCGTCTCCAATTTACCATTGCCCAGTCGACTAGGACTGTAGAATACACCGACTGCTTCTCTGCAGAAGAAAGTAAGACACCACCACCAACAAGTGTCCTGGATATGACACTAAACAATCTGACGGTAAGGTTCCTGTATTGCTGGAGCTTTGGGGAATGCGGGGTACCCCTTTATTGCCATTGCTCCCAGGTCCACTCTGACCCGAAGTGGTAGCACCTGGGTCAAATAGAAATAAACTGTGTACTTGTGCTGAACTGTATTGTTTGAAATAGGACTGTTTTGACATTTAAACTACGTACTTATTTTAAACTAAACTGTTTCAAGAAGAACTGTTCTTAAAAAGAACTAAACTGTGTACTTATGCTAAATTGAATTGTTTGAAATAGAACTATTTTTTGACATTCAGCTGAACTGTTTTGACATTTAATTGTTTGTAAATAAAAACTTTACTTGTACAAGACTGAATTGTTTGAAATTTAATTCGGGGTTAAAAGGCCCGAAAAGAGTTGATACACCGTAAAGCAACCAACCAATCCACCACGTTTTTGTTTTTAAACACTAATCCTGTTAATTATAAAAGTTAGCGACAGTAGTCGAGGGGGACCCGAAGGCTCCCTTTTCAATAGCTACTTCACCAAGGCGTAGGGGAGGGCGCTACTCCTTTCCCTGGATTGCTCCACTTTACCCTTGATATGTACTTTATTATGCTGAATGTTAAGCAAGTACCATTTTTTAAGTCTTTGGTATGACTTGGCCTGGGATTGAACCGAACCATTGGCGAACACTACCCACTTGGCTAAATTATACATTTTGTTATATCTAAATTTTTTTTACCTGAAATACCACCAATCGTTTTATTAATTTTAACTACTTTTTATTGTAGGTAGGTATTAAACATATGGACGAAAATAGTCGTCAAAATTAACCAAATAATTGACGGTGGATCAGTTAAGAAATAAAAATGAAATGAGCTGATCTTCGTGAATGTTTATGAGGACCAAAAAGAATGCGTGAACGATACAATGAAGATTTGTGTTAAACTTGTGTAAAGACACAAGGTTCTGACAAATAGCCAACTTTCTTCGGGTTTCATACTGAGATTAAAGCGTTAATCTGTTTACCTCAACCATTTACTTGTCTCCGTGGTGGGAGGGATTCGAAGAAAAAAAAAAACAAAAAAAAACTGCAAACCAACCTCCTGTCCGAAAAAAGAAAAAAACAAAGTGAGTCTTTTTATATGAGCACTCACGTTAAATTGACTATTTCTCAGACCAGTTGCCTGGGGCGGTAGAATATACCGACTGCTTCTCTGCAGAGGGGTAAGGCCCCCTTCCCCACCAACAAGTTTCCTAGATATGACTCTAAAATATCTGATAGTGAGGCTACAGTACAATAGATTTGAAGAATGTGAAGTACTCCTTCATTGCCATTACACCTTGTTCACTCCCAGGAAGTACATGCTGGGGTCCCCAACTATGGGTCAAATAAAAGTTTGTAATTTGTTTGTAAATTTTTTACTATGCATGAAATCATTTAAAAGTGAACAAACGGAACAATTTGCTTTCAAATTACATGAATAAACAGGATTTAGCATTAAATAACCCACAAGGATTGATATGCCATAAAACAGATCCAACCACTATTTGTGACATTTTTCTACTGTTCTGTGTGTTAATGAGCATGTGTATATATGAGCAAGGGATAGAGAAAAGGTTTATGTTGCACTCAGAGAATGAAATAAAAAAGTCTCAATACTTTTAATAGTAATTCATTTAATAAAAAGTATTGAGAATCGTTTAGATTGGGCTCACTCAATCTCCGTAAAAATCCTGAACAGAAATTTGCCAGGGGCGTGTAACCTGTTCAGTTAAAATTCAAATCGCCCTCCTCTTTGAACTGACTTAAATAAATCTTCGGATAATTGGTCAAACTGGAATGAGATTCAAACGTGATTGGACATTGTATACTGGGAGCTGTGGCAATTTTTTTTATTTTTCAGAAGACTTAGTTTTACTGATATATTTGTTTTTTGTTTCATAATTATTTTAGGCAACGCCTGAAGTATTTCTATCGGTTCATAATATGTAGACTGTAAATGTTGCATTACAAACAGAAGAGGAAATGCAGGTGGAAAATAATTTATCTGCCGACATGAACGGTTTTGCAATCTTCGGTCCACAGTAGAAATGCAATAAACAAACAGAAAGAAAGCTGAAATTCTTCTGAGTAAACTTCGGTTAAGGATACAAGCTGACTTAAGTGAGAGATCTTGCCTGTAAAGTATATCACCATGGATTGAGATATGCAGCTTTCACAGATCGTTTTTACCTCCCCCCTACTTTTAGACATATGAGCTTCAGAAGTTATTTTTTTATTATGATTTTTGTTTTGTTTCTTCATGAGAGAAAGAGAGACAGAGACAGACAGACAGACAGTGTGTGTGTGTGTGTGTGTGTGTGTGTGTGTGTGTGTGTGTGTGTGTGTGTGCGCGCTTTGGACAATAAAGAGTGAAAAGCGATGGAGATATTTATCACGAGAATTTGACATGCTCACTTAATAGAAGGTTTAATTAGAATTGGACTCAGATATTTTTGGGTTTTGTAGTATTTTGAAATTGGCAGGAGGATATAAAGTGCTATCCAAATGTTTTGATATTTGAATAGAGTGATTAGTCTTGTTACCTGTCTGATTAGCTGTACAGCGTTTCCCATGTCTTGATGAATATTTCACGCATCTCTTTAAAAAATTCCACCATGAAAAGAAAGCACACACACACACACACACACACACACATGTATATATATGTAAGTCGCAACTATAGTCGAGGGCGACCCAAAGGCTCTCTTTTCAATAGCTACGTGTAGAGGAGAGCGCCACTCCTTTCCTGGATTGCTCTACTTACCCTTGATCCGTACATTATAATGCCGAGTGTTATGCAAGGAGGTATCAAATACCAATTTTTTAGTCTTTGGTTTGACTCGACCTGGGATTGAACCCCGGTCTCCCGGACCATTAGCTATATATATATATATATATATATATATACAAGAAAGAAAGCGTTTGGTTAATTAGATTGACATGTTTCGCTAAAGGTGTACTCTCACAAATGAATGTATGAGAAAAAAATGGCTATAAATTCGTCAATGTGATTTTCGAAACTGTCTTTCTCATATCGTTGAATTTCATACTAAATTTTTTTTAACGGATATGAGTTGAATTCTACAATCTGTGTGTTCTGAGTATGACAAACTACATCTGATAACGAGACCTCAGTTCTGAGCTCAGGGGATTGGAAAGTACTTCTTCATTGCAATTACTGCCATGACCCTTCTGACCGAGAGTGGTAGTATCTGTTAGGGTCCCATCTATGAGCCAAGTAAATCTCTTTAAGAATTGTCCATATTTGGTTGAACAAAGAAAAAAAGACAAAAAGCCGGAAAAAAATTTAGAAACGACTGCACAATAAATATGAAGGTGATTCTATAGCCCCTTGGCCTAAAATAACCCCAGACGGATTGGCATGCTGTTAAAATCAATCTATTCTTCTCTATCAAATGCATGTACAATATAACCCATAAATAAGCGCCCGCCTACCGATTTTTTGGAGGCAAATAAATTTTCTTCTACGTTAAACCCAATAGGATTTTTTTTTCTTGTACAATAAAGACGAATATTATCAAGGATTATTTATCACCAAACACAAATTGCGTTGAACTGTAAGCAAAAATATGAATACATAGTAGTTCCAAGACAAACGTCTTATATATATATATATATATATATATATATATATATATCATCACGTCATGCTGCTAGCACCGATTTTCCTTAAGTCTCTCTCGCTATCCGTCTCTATCATCCATCGCTTCCGACAGGTCTCCCAAGCTATATCCCGTGTCCGTATAAAGCGGATGTAGATAAGTTCTAAGCGCGTCCGTGTGACGGGGTCCGTAGGAGAACGTTGCCTAGGAATTCGTCCTTGCTCCTCCAGCAGTGTCTTCTTCGTCTATTTTGAATGGTCTCATTTGAGACGGTTGGTAGGTAGCCGTACGGCTGCTACTTTGTGGGATGTTGCTTACTGGCAAAAAGGAGATATCTTTACACTAAATAGTGGCTCTCTGAAACTAGGGGACAAGTTCATTTACCTCGGGAGCAGCGTCTCAAATACAAAAAAATGACATCTGTACGCAACTAGCGTAGGCATGGACTGCTATCGATAGGCTATCGGTCATATGGAAGTCAGACCTATCCGATGAAATAAAACGCAATTTTTTTCCAAGCAGCGGTCGTGTCCATCCCACTGTATAGATGCACCACTTGGTCGTTGACTAAGCGTATAGAGAAAAAACTTGATGGCAATGGCACAAGAGTGCTATGAGCTATATATATATATATATAAACAAACTGATATCGGAATCATATTGATATATATAAATATACATATATACATATAGATGAATGTAGATCACTTCTAAGATGTTAAGTAGCGAAAATAGATCTAACTTTAACAGCATAAAAACAATGATACACCGAGGAGTCAAATGTATCGGCAAATGACTGGCTAGCTATTTAGGCGCCCTTTAACTCCATACATAAGGATGTACTTCCTATCTTGAATCAAAGTCTATTAATCTATAAGTTTAAATGTTGGTGTAATTCAACACATATAGGTCGTACAAGCCAGCGTTTGGAAGTTAGAGTGAGACAACATGTACCCCGAGGTATTCTAAACAGTGATCGATTAACATCCGGGCAGTCACCGGCTCTTGACTCGGCTATTGGTGAACATTTTATAACTATAAATAGTTGCAGGACCAACTACCAAGATGACTGGTTTTCTGTTCTGCATAGAGCCAGGAGTAAAATCCATCTTAACATCTTAGAGGCGATCTACATTTTTTTTAGATCGCCCCCTCTCTATGGACACAGCGATCCAGTCATAATTTGCACATTTTGGGAGACATTTGAAATATTGGCGTGACAAAGTTTTCCTTTTTTTTTTTCGTCACATCCTTTTTTGTCACATCTTTTCCCAATTCAAACTACCAGTTTTTAATCGTTTCTCCGGTGTGATCGTTTGAAGAGTACCGTACGAAAGTACCCTAACATCCTTTTATTTTTTAAATAATTTGATCTCCCACACACATATGATTCCGATATCAGTTTGTTTATATAATTTCTGTAGTAAAAACATGATTATATATATATATATATATATATATATATATATATATATATATATATATATATGCCATTTTAGTTTTCATTACAGAGATTAAGGGCTGTAGAATTTGTTAATATTAATATTTCAATAATACCTAATTATATCTGCTCTGAGTGTATAATTTTCCTTTTGAAAAATTAAAATCCTGATTTTTTTAAAACTTTAGTCCTCATTTCTCTCAGACGTGAAGAACAGACGACACACAGAATGGCAAATACACGTAGAAGCAAATCTTATATGTCAAATGTAAATAAATATAGAAGTCGCTTTTCTTGAAAAGAGTCTTTTTTTGTCATTAGTTACATTGTATAAACACGATGGATGACAGTTTTGGCCTACATGCTTGTAAGCTTTGTCAAGTTTTTCTTGTCTATAAGTGAAAAACCTGTTTCAAAAAGACTTCAACTATCTACATATGCAAATCTATTTGCCTGTTTTGATAACGTTAAAATATCATCAATGTCTATGTTGATCGATGTCAGTCGAATAAGACTATTCACTATCGCAACATAATACTTACTTTTCAGCACTCACTCTAATTTTAAAGATATTTACTTCTATTTACGAGGGTCGACGGAAAAGTTCATAGGCTGATAAGATACTCTTACGGAATGTGATCAAACGAGGTTTATTTTTCAACATAGTCCGCTTTGCGCTCAACACACTTCTTCCATCGGTGTTGCAGAGCATGGATATCGTTTGTAAAAAAAGGAAGAAAAAAAAAGAAAAAAAAAAGAAAAAAAAGCATCAACATCAGATATGAAGTCAGCCAACCAACTTTTCCACTCACTCTCGTAAGTTGTAAGCAATAAAAAAAAAAAACGAGTAAAGCGTTGCAGAATTAAAAAATCTGGAATGTACTTATATATATATATATATATATATATATATATATAACAGTGTAACTTTATTAGGCATGCGCAGTAGGGTGGTATCCTTAACATTATTAAGTCGGCATTTGGCACAAAGCAGCGATTTTAATCGTCATAACTTCAGTGAGACACAACCAATTTCCATAAAAATCTACTCTTGTTTCTTGTAGAGAATTTTATTCTGACGCGTATTTAGTGTGACATCAAGTGAAAAGGAATTCTTCCAAATCGTTAGATGCAATAGTTTAGTAAATCTTTAGATTCTTTCATCTTTTATTTATTTATATTACAACTTTTTTCTTTATTTTCTGTAGACCCTTACACTTTCGTGACACCTTGAGAACATTGGATTTTAAAGGAGTCTAGTCCAACGTTTTATTTTTATATGGAATTTTGAAGTAAATTATATACAATCCACAAAAACATTCAATAGCCTTTTAGAAAATTCAGTTAACTGAAAATCATTGTATTTAGAATTTTAGTTTAATGATATTTCAATCCTTTTATTCTTTTTATATTAAAAAAAGACTGATGAGAAAAATGCGAGTCAACACAACAGCAACAACACAATGTGTTTATATTATGAATATAATATTTTTTTATTCTAATATTTCAATAATACTTCATAATAAAAGATAATTAAAAAGTAAAACAGACGAAACGATTTTAATGCAGTTGCAAAATTAACTCTTATATCTTACAAAGTTTAATTACATCATCATCATGATGTCACGATATCAGCACGGATATTTCTGACCCTCTCTCGCCACACCTTTCTATTGTCCATTGCTTTTGGCAGGTCCTCAAAGGCTACATCCCGTATCGGCACTGAGCTGTTGTATGTAGGTTCGAGCTGGACGTTCTGCCTTTGCTCGTCCATGTGAAGAGGTCCATGAATTACATTCCATAAATATTGACCATTCTAAGAATATTTGTTCATATACGTAATACTAAAATGCTCTAGTTCAATACCTTTTTAAAAGTTTTTCAATAATATTAACCATTCTGCCGATAAAATATCTATTTATTTATCGATCTCTCCTTCCATCTTTCTACACACGTGCATATCTATAACTAAAATAATCATTTACCTAATAAACCCTTTCACTATTTTTGGCAGTTATATGTGCTTAAAAAATAGCAATCATTTGATAGGAGGACGTGAAAAAAAAAAACAGTTAGCTGTAGTCAAAGGAATTGTTTGGAAAATTGTTAATTTAGTTTTTATAGTAAACTGCTTACCAGTATACGATCACTTTCATCTCAACTTTTTTAAAGAAACAATTGTTTTTTAAACATCATTTTTCTTCTTTGATTACACACACACACACACACACACACACACGCACACGGACATTCACAAACATAGATAGATAGATAGAGAGAGAGAGAGAGAGCATACCTAAAGGAGTCAGAAAACTACCTACCCTGGTTTCACGTAACGGATCTTCAGGATGATCCTGACGAAAGAGGGTTAGCCCAAATGAAATTTTATTATTAAAATGGCTATTTTTCCAGATATCAGTTTGTAATAAATTTTTTTTCCAAATTGCATAAACTGTTTTTTCACGCCGCCAGAGTTATAGAAATAGGTATAAAAAACAATATATATATATATATATATATATATATATATATATATATATATATATATATGAGCACACACACAAACATATATATATATACACACACATATATTATTATATACATATATATCAATATATATACACACACATATACATACATTATAGATAGATAGATATAATATATGTATATGTGTGTAAATATATATTTGGTGTGTAAATATATATTTGGTGTATATTGATATACGTGGTGCCTTCACTAAGTTTCCACATTTTTTTGTACAGGCATTTAGAATTGTTGTATACTCCTGAAAATTCAGTATGTTATTGTTATACATCTTATGAGATGACTGACCAATTCTTATGATTTCAAGTTTAAATGAACAGCTACAGCAGCAATTGGAATACACCCTACTAAAGCCTGATTGTTACAGCTGGGGAATTTCAAAAATGCAATCTGGACGTGAGGAAGAACGATATGCAATAAAATTCTGTTTTAAACTTGAAAAAATGCCACAGAAACGTATGAAATGCTTCAGACTGCTTTTGGAGCATGTTACATGAATCAAGCATGAGTTTTTGAGTGGCATAAGAGATTCAAGGAAGACAGGGAGTCAGTAAGGGATGATAAGAGGTGTGGGAGGGGTAAGGAAGTAAATAGACCAGAGTTGATTGGTCAAAGGGTTAAGGTTAGGGTTACTATGTTGAGGTTTTAACGCAATTCAGGAAGAGATTCCATTGGATGAGGTCAGCACCCTTCAAATCGGGTCAGTGGCATTTCCACCAGGACAATGCACCAGTCCACAACTCCAACCTTGTCGTCACAGACTATTGGACTAAGATGGGCATCAAGACAGTTCCTCAGCCTCCCTATAGTCCAGACCTTGCACCCCGTGACTTTTGGTTATTCCCTAAGTTCAGAGGCTGTCGTTATGAGACAATTGAGATGAAAGAGGCTGTGACGAAGGTCATTGGCGCGCTCACACAAGAGGAGTTCCATGAGGTCTTCGAGAAGTTGTTGGAACGGTACAACAAGTGCATTGCAGCCGGAGGACATTACTTCTAAGGGGACAAGAGTTTCATGTGTGTACTATCAATAAAAGTGCCCATACGAAAAAAGTCTGGAAACTTATCTAATGAACCTTGTGTACAGGTCAAGGCCAAATGAAGAGGAAAAGGGATAGAAACATTTCGAATCAGGAGGGCTTGTCCGCGTTGAAAATCTGCAGTCGAAATCTTGCCCCTTTAAAATGAATCTCTATACCTTATAAATTCTGGAGGTTTTTTTTTTTTCAGCACGTATATATATACATGCAAATGTACAGATGCATTTGCATTCTCTTTTTCTTTTAATATTATCGGCGGTAAAACACAATAAACCCGAAAGTTTCAGTAGTAAACTTTATCAACGATACTGTGTCTGTGATACAAGCGAACTTATTTTCCAATGAAGTCTAAGTTAGTTGAACAATATCAACTATGGTAAAAAACTATATTCTCAAAGAACCCAGAAAGGAGTGTAATCAATGCTTGAGCGACTCACATGGTTATCAAAAGGAAATCTGATTCCTCGGTAGAACGATGAAACAATGCTGTTGTCAGTCTAGATTTGAGTTCTTTGTTTAATGGCAATTCAATCTTCATAGGTTATTTAAGGCCAAAGCTTTACTAAAAGAATAACAGTAGTGGCGCTATTTAACATATAGCTAGAGAGATAAGGGGGTTCTTACATTTCTCAAGGGTATTTGTCCGAAAGTGAACGTAATTGGGCAACTGCTGTTTGAACTAGCTTATTACAATTTTGCTGTCCAGGAGATTAACCACTATGCCATAGAAACTCCCCTTGCTGTTAGTCTAGTGTAGATATTACTGCTAGATAAATCGTGTGTGTGGGTGTGTGTGTGAATATTACTGTCAACAATCTTTAAAACTACTGTGATCAGTATCTCTCAATAGAGCCTCAACTAAGACCGTATTAGATGCAACAAATCAACTAAAAGTTTATGTTGCTTACAGTACGAATATTTCAGTCGTAAGTTGATTATTTTGTGTGTGTGTGTGTGTGTGTGTGTGTGTGGCTTTTTTGTATTTGATACGATATATCTATATAAACAGAGAGAGAGAGAGAGAGAGAGAGTACTGTTCATATGTATTTGAAGAAGTAATAAAAACACTATTCATTACGTATATTTTCTATACATCGTCATGAAAGTGGTGGTCATAAATATTTTTACAAAGTATTCTTTAATAGAGACTGCAGGAAATCATTAAGAATTTTGAGCCAAATGGATCCAAATTAACTTACTAGAATAGCAATGTTTCCAAAAAACAATCTTTTTTCAACCTCCTTGACCAATTCTGAATAAGAATTTTGAAGGATAGAAAAAGCTACCGGATAGGGAGTCCCCATAGTGTGGTAGCTAAAGTGCTCAACTATAACATCGTAGAAAACGAGTTCGAACTCCAGTTGCGCTATTAATTTCACTTTTGGACTAACACCCTTGGGAAAGGTATGAACCCCCTTATCCCCCCAAGAATGGATTAAATAGAACCACTACTGTTCTTCTACATGACAGCTTTAACATTAAACAACCCACGAAAGTTGATATACCATTTAACAAAGAAAACAAACCAAAAAAATCCCCTTTTTTTCTTTTTAATTGACAAGTTAATTTCATTAAAAATATTTTCTAGAAATTTAACATTGAGAAGAAGATGAGTTAAGACATGCGTCGTTTTGTTAATAATTATAACATTTAGTTCTTTTAGCTTAATGTTCCAGATTTTATCTTATAAAACCAAAAGCAATAGGAAGCGAAATATCTATTTGTTCAAATACTTATATAAAGTTGTATATGTGTTGAGTAAAACTTGTATATGAGACCCAACGGAAAGAGAAATAAATAGTTTTGA
>CAUZXS010000176.1:80000-85000 GCA_963585895.1 Sepioteuthis lessoniana
TTATATACATACATGTATGTGCGCGCGAATGTGTGTAAATATATATATATATATATATATATATATATATATATATATATATATATATATATATTGAAAACAATTAAAAATAAAACCACAATGTCAAAATGATACAAAATGTAGAAAAGGCCAAATCTCAGTCAACTCCAATGATAAATGTAGAATATTTGAGTAAAGAAAAATTATTAATGAAACTCAAAAATTCAACTAATAAAACTTTTTTTTAATAAAAATTGAAAACAAAACAGTCACTTGTCCAGTTCGCTGGGGCTGTACAGTATACTGATTTCACCTCTGCAGAGGGGTAAGACCCACCCTCATCACCAACAAGTGTGTCCTGTATATGACGCTAAACAATCTGCTGGCGAGGTCTCAGTCATTCTGGAGCTTTCGAGAATGCGGAGTACCCCTTCATTGCCATCGCTCCCAGGTTCACTCTGGCTTGGAGTCCTATCTATGGGTCCTATCTATGGGCCAAATAGAAGTAAACTCTCTACTTGTGCTAAACTGAATTGTTCGAACTAGAACTGTTTGACATTGAAACTGCACTTAGACTAAACTGAATTGTTCGAAATAGAAGAATTTTGACATTTAACTTTTGTAAACAAGAACTATACTTATACTAGACTGAATTGTTTGAATTAGAACTTTGATTAAACTGAATAGCTTGAAGTAGAACTGTTTTTGACATGTAAAGTGTGTACTTATGCCCACCTGAATTATTTGAAAAAGAACTGTTTATTTGTATAAAAATGGATTTGGCATTAAATAACCTACAAAGGTGGATATGCCATAAAATCCAAACAAACTAACAAAACAGTCACGATAATTTGGTTTGGTTTCTTTGTTTTTTAAAGGCATATCAACCTTCGAGGGTTATCTAATGTCAAATCCATCCTTGTAGAAGAGCACCATTGGTATTATTAAACTAAAATAAGAGAGTCCATACCCTTTTCAAGGGTACTAGTTCGAAAGTAGGTTACTAGTAATACAAAAATATTTAGAAATACTGCAAGATTTATGGCTTATCAAATACCCACAGACATGAAACACCATTGAGAAATTTTATCTGGTATTATTAGCTTCCCTCAGAAATTAGCAAAAGCACAATGAAAAATGTTAACTCCTCTTCTGGGAATAATTAGCTCCTTACAAATTAACATTTCTGGCGATCCCATAAAATCGTTAAAAAGCATAGATATTAAAAAAGAAAAAGCAAGCTAAGCTTTGATATTGTCATTATATGCAAATATACTAGTCCTCCCAGTCAGCTGGGTGGGGGCTGTTGAATACAAATGCACCTATGTAGAGGGTTAAGACCCCCACCAGTGCTATTAACGACAGTCCTGAGTATGACACTAACCTGCATCTAATGGTAAAGCTGCAGTTCTGGAGTTTGAGGAATGTAGAGTCCCCATTACTCTCAAGTCCACACTGACCCAGATTGGTAGAACCTATTAGGCTCCCATCTAGGGTTCAAATTGAACAGTTCAATCCTTTACTAAGGGTTATCAAATTTTTTTATTGGAAACAATGCAGCTGTTTGTAAATTGTTTGTATTATACTTAAATACTAGATCAAGTGAATTACTTCTGTTAATAGCAATACAAGAAACCATTTAACTGCGTGCACACACACACACACATATACATGTGCTCGATATTTTTTTATGATTTTTTATAATTATACTAAAAATATGCACCGACTATCTGCTTACCCAGGGCGCCAGGAACCATAGGATCGGCACTGGAATATTCGTAATCCCAGAGAACATAGTATACATAATGATCGCTTAAGCGGGAAACTTTTTGTTGCAATATGTAGTTCCGAATTCTGCTTATATCAGAATATAAGCAGAATTCGGGAAAGGTATGAATCCAATTATTCTCTCTCCAGCAATGGGTAAATAGTAGGACAGACTAGGTTCTTCAGCTTTGGTGAGGCAACTAGTCTAGGAGAAGGACAACTCTGAATTCAAACCTATTAAACTCCGCTTAAAAAATTGACCTTGTGTCATATCCTGCCCGAGCGGAGGGGTTAGTAAATAGGATAACGTACATTTTAAAAAAGCTAAGAATCTCTTAAATTTCTTTATTTTTCAATAAAATATTTATAACTTTCTTGAAATTTCAAATTCAAACGAAGTTTTTTTCAATTTCTCTTTTTTTTAATGAAAAGATTTTAAAATTCCAAGATTTTTAGAATACAAGACTCGACTAAAAAGTTCATAGGCTGACTAAGGCCCTCTCGTGGAATGTGATCAAATGAGGTTTATATGAGGGTTTAGTTGAAAAGTTCATAGGCTGACTAAGGCCCTCTCGTGGAATGTGATCAAATGAGGTTTATATGAGGGTTTCGCTGAAAAGTTCATAGGCTGATCAAGACACTGTCATGGAATGTGACCAAATGAGGTAAATTTTTCAAGATAATACCCATTGCGGCGAACACACTTATTCCATAACTGTTGCAGTACTAGGGTCTAATTGGTCAAAAAAGTCATCAAAGCCAGATATGATTTCAGTCTATGAACCTTTCAGCCCATCCTCATGTTATAAGAAGGATTGAAGTTTTTGTTTTGTTTTTTGGTTTTTTTTACGTATATTAGTTAAGTCAACAATTCTACATATTTCTCAGATCTTCTGCAATGAAAATCCGATTTACGTGTGTTTGTGTGTGAGAGGGAGAGAGAGAGACCGTAAGATCATAAGGAGAAAATTTTCCCGGGAAATTTATCAGTCTCGGTTGAGTACAAGAATTTGTACCATTTTTATGGCACTGCTGACACTGGTCGAGACTATGTTTTTGTGTTTCTGAAAAAAAAAAAAGCCGAAGATAGGATAGTGTTGAGGTATAATTTTAATTCTAAATTAATCAGGTTAGACCAAAAATCTTTCTCTTATTTACGACAGTTTTATGACTTGATATGCTGCACGCGTACCGTTTCGGAATTTAGCATTTTTTTCTCTCTGATATTTAGGCGCCAGTTATTGGCAAAGATCAAATTCCTTTAGAAATCAGCCAGAAAGTTTGTATACATAATAAACCATGTTTAATTGGGCAAGAAGGAAGTTATAGATGAATGCATTTGATAAGAAGAGCTGCATCTCTCGCTCACATCTATAATACCAAAGTACATCTCATTTCACGCACATACACTCATGCGCGTTAGTATTACATTACATATATAAGATCTCTGCGAGTGTGTACATAAATGTTTTGTGTGTCTGTTTATATGAGATTAAAGATTAATGTAGCATATTTCTATCAACATAATGATATTACTTCTTGCTTAAGCTTCTATGAATAATGAAAATTGTTCAAATGCGTGCGTGTGGGTGTGCTTCAGTTTGAGTACAGTAAAGTGAATTGTCCTTCTTAAACTTGGTGTAAATATTTCTCCATACAGGCAGTGATTTGACACAAGGTCTTCTTTATAGTGGGGATTAGGAGAAGGGAAGATCGCGCACTTGTCGAGACTCGTGCGGTGCTGGTCAATGCTGGTCGCTTGGGCCCGAAGGCCAGGTACAATGTGAACGATGCTAGTCATAGCTAAGTCTTCAGGCACGAAGCCAAGCGACCCTGCTGGTCATAGATCCACTAGACCCGGCGGCCTAGTGTAATGGGAATCTATGCTTGTCGTTGTTTAGGCTCCCGGTACGTATACCAGGTGACCCAGTGCTAGACCGGAGCCGTAAACTAATACTGGTGGTCTGTGGTACGTCACCTTCAACTTTGTGTGAGATATATACTTATATATGTAGGTAAGATATATACTCATGTCTATAGATAATCACTGATATATTTGGAGTTGTCAGATTTAATGAACATAATATATTTCTATTCAGTTCTATTTACATGATAATTTACCTGATTCTTTACGTTCTTACATATATAAGTTCGTTGTTATAAACAAGATGTTGCCATCTCTACACTGAGTGGTAAGCATCTGAAATGACAATTTCGCATACCTCGGTAGCAGTATCTCATCTACGGAAAATTATGTTAGCATACGCATATATAAGACGTGCACTGCTATTGACAGGTTATTGAAAACAAAACCGTTCTCTTTCCAAGCTGTGTCTGTGTCAGTATTTTTATATGGCAACACCACTTGAACTTTAATGAAGCGTTTAGAGAAAAAGATAGATGTGAACTACACAAGGATACTGCGTGCCGTTTTAAACAAAACATGGAAGTAGTATCCAACCAAACAGCAGCTGTTATGGCCATATACCTCCTATCTTACAAACCATCCAAGACGAACAAGACATTCTGGACACTGCTGAAGAAGCAGATACAAACTCATTAGCGACGTTCTTCCGTAAACTCTTACATATGGACACACCAATGTTGCTGACCGACAAGGAATTACATGCATTTACTCTGCGAGGCCAGTCAGTAAATGCACTCGAGGGGCCACCGGGAACGGTGAATGATAGGAACGGATGACGAGAGAGAAAGAGAGAGAGTCAGGAAATATGCACTATCGGCACGACTGGATTTTATATATATATATATATAAACCCTGATATAAGAGAGTTTACGGGACCAGAAAAGTCTCTTATATCAGGTTTTGGTCTATTTTGTTTAGGTAACACAGGCTCTAATTTTAGAACAGAGAAAACCACTCTTGTATCCGGATTCTCTTATATCAGGGTCTCTTATATCCAGGTTCCACTGTATATATATATATATATATATGAGAGAGAGAGAAAATAGTGCATGTGTGTATACCTGTGTGTGCATAATAAAACGAACTTTCCTATTTATTTGGACATGAATCACTTACACTATCTCTTTTACGCGCAGACACACACAGACTCTCTCTCTCTCTCACACACACATAAACATATGTATATATATAAGTGAAAGAAAAACTCTAATGAAACAATTAATCATAGATGTTTTGGTTTGTATTATTAATAACTATGTTTCGACCGTACTACCCTCCGGCCTTCTTTGTTCAGACCTCTGCATCG
>CAUZXS010000176.1:90000-92082 GCA_963585895.1 Sepioteuthis lessoniana
AACATCGGTTATTTCGGGTGTAGAAAAACTTGCAATAATAATAATAATAATAATAAATTTGAGTAAGAATTGAGAACGTAGCACTATTGGGAGTTCAGGGCACCTCGGATGGTGTAATGGTTAGCAACGTAGACTAGCAAACCTGCACGAGTGAGTTCGATTCTCATTGGGTGCCCCATTCATGCGGCCTTGTGCTACATCTAAGCAAAAAGCTTAGTAAATTACCACTATTGGGAGTTCAGGAGAGCTGAAGATTGGTTGGTTGATTGTTTTGTTTTACGGCGTATCAATCCTTTTCGGGTTATTTAACGCCAAATTAAATCATTTTGATAAAAGTTTCAACAATTCACTTTAGTATAAGTATATTTTTGTTTACTCACTGTTAAATGTCAAAACAGTTCTGTTTCAAACAATTCAGTTTAGCATAAGTACTAAGTCTTTTTTGTTTACACAGATAAATGGAAGAACAGTTTATTTCAAACAATTCAGTTTAGCGTAATAACAGTTTAGTTTTATTTGACCGATTGATAGAACCCTAACAGGTGCTACCACTCCGGGTCAGAGCGGACCTGGGAGTGAAGGCAATGAAGGAGTATTCCGCTTTCCCAAAGCTCCAGCATTATTGAAGCCTCACGATCAGATTGTTTAGTGTCATATCTAGGACACTCGTTGGGAGAGTCGTACTCCTCTGCAGAGATGCAATCGGTGTATTGTACAGTCCAGCCGACTGGGCCAAGTTCTATTTCAAGCATTTCAGTTTAGCTTAAGTGCACAGCTTAAATGTGAAAACTGTTCTATTTCAAGCAAATCAGTTTAGCATATGTACACAGTTTAGTTCTATTTGACCCACAGATAGGAAACTAACATGTGCTACCACTCCGGGACTGAGTGGACATGGGAGCGATGGCAATAAAGGGGTACTCTGCATTCCCCAAAGCTCCAGCATTACTGGAGCTTCACGGTCAGATTGTTTAGTGTCATATCTAAAACACTCATTGGAGTGGGAGGAGTCTTATCACTCTGCAGAGATGTAGTCGGTTTATTCTGCAGCCCTAGCTGACTGGGGCCCAGACCTGAAGAGACTTGCTGTCACTAGGACTTCAGTGAAGACCCCTATTATAACTGTTGTAAAAATAAAATAAATAAAATAAGCAAACAGAAATAATAATAATAATAATAATAATAATAATAATAATAATAATAATAATCTGATGAGACTTGCTATCACTCAGACTTCAAAAAAAAAACCCCAGTCAAATCGGTTGTGAAAACTGGCCTAGAGTAAAAATAATAATTTCAAAGGAATTAAAGACATACTACTACTACTAATGATAATAATAATAATTTGGACCTTGCCAGAGAACTAAAAAAAGTTGTGGAACATAATGGTGACGGTAATACCAATTGTAGTTGGTGCACTTGGAACAGTCCCCAATGGCTTGGGAAAGGGATTGGAAGAATTGGAAATCAGTGGAAGAATCAAGACCATCCAGACCTCATTGTTAAGATTAACTAGAATACTGAGAAGAGTCCTGGAGACCTGAGGAGACTTATTGTCATTCAAACTCCAGTAAGCGACCACTAGCTAACACTGCGGAGAAAAACTCACCAGGAGTAAAACAATGATAGTTACCAGTGTCCGCTTGCTCAGCATTAACACCGACAGAATCTAAAAAAAGGACTGAAAAAATAAGACATTATATTTATTGGAAAACATGTAAATATTATGGAAGATTGGATTGGGAAAAAGGGTATGAACATCAACTAGAACTAATAACAGAATCAAAAGGAGCTAATATTTTGTGGGAGTTTGCTATCCAAACGAAAAGAAAAATAAAGAGAAATAGACAAAATCAATTAGTTAAGGACTATAAAAGAAAATCATTCCAAGAATATAATAAGTAAATACAAAAACCTGGCAATACAAATTGAAAAAAATGAGTTTTATGGCAAGCCCAACCTATATAAAATCGAAAACATTGCATTCAAACTCCTGTGTGAAAAATTCTCAAAAACGTAAATAATAATAATAATAATAATGATAATAATGATAATAATAATAATAGCGAACCACAAAAATGG
>CAUZXS010000177.1:5000-31512 GCA_963585895.1 Sepioteuthis lessoniana
ATCGAGTAACCTGCCTCGCCCCAGATTAGAGCAAATAAGGAATGGGCTTCCTACTACTACAAAAATATTGCCTGTGCACAACTGAAAAAGCTCCAGTTTGCTACCCTGAAGGCTGTCACATTATATTTGCCGGCAGCAGATTCTGCTAGCACTTTATATTTGCCGAACGCAGATATGCACCTATTGAGGGCGAGGCAGCAGCAATTGTGTGGGCATTAGAGAAGTGTCGGATATTTGTAATGCGTTGTCCCAACCTTATAGTGGTTACAGACCTTGAACCACTAAAGGGGCTTTTCAGGGATAGGGACCTCAGCAAAATCTCAAACCCCCAATTATTCAGACTGAAAGAAAAGACCCTCAGGTACAGATTTACCATCCAACACTACCCTGGGAAGTGGCACAAAGCCTCCGATGCTGTTTCTCGCAACCCACCAGCCATCTTGCAGGCACTAAATGGATTCCCGACTGAACCCTCCCAATTAGACATCATAGAGTCTGACAACATGGACAACTGGGTCAAATCGACAACTCTATTATCATCATTCAGGGCAAGCGACAATGTAGCGCTCATCTCACCAGACACTATCCGTGCAGCAGGACACAATGACCTGTAATACAAAAAATTAATAGAAACTATACAAAATGGATTTGAGAAGACACGCAGACTCACTGTAATGGGAGGTGAGGCACTGACTCAGTGTGGATGATGGGTTAGTGCTCTTGGACCACAGGATTGTCATCCCCACTTCGCAGCGTGCAAATGTACTACGTAGTTTACATTCCGCACACCAAGGCGAAGTCGGCATGAAGGCCCGCGCCAATGAATCAGTTTATTGGCCAGGGATGAAAGCCTCAATCTGTAACACCAGAGCAAGTTGCATGTTTTGCACAAAAATTGCCCCTAGTCAAACAAAAGAGCCAATCAATGTAACACAATCTCCTGATTGGCCATTCCAGCAGATTGTTATGGATCTCTTCTATGTTGGGAAGCATGGGTACTTAGCATGTGCCGATAGATTAACAGGCTAGCTGATCCAATATCACCTAAGCCACGGACAAGCCAATGCACCAAGGCTTATCTCGATCTGCCGAGACATTTTTCAAAGCTATGGCGCCCCTGAAGAACTCAGCAGCGATAGTGGACCACCCTTCACATCCCTCCCATTCATACAGTTCTTACAAGACTGGGCTGTTAAACACAGATTGTCATCAGCCGCCTACCCACAATCTAATGGTCGGGCAGAGCTTACTGTCAAGTCAGCCAAGAGAATTATAAGTGGCAACACAGGAGCACAAGGGTCGCTGGACAATGACCACGCAGCAAGAGCCATCCTCCAATACTGGAATGCACCCATCCAAAATATCGGACTATCCCCCGCTCAACTGCTACTCCCCCACCGACTACGTTACTTTATACCATCCCAACCCACACTCTACAAGCCAAACGCAGATTGGATAGCTGCAGCAAAAAATCACAAGATAATCCTATCTTGTCGGAACGCTCATCTTATAGAGCAATACAGCAAAACAAAACACACCTTATGTCCCCTTCAAAAGGGGCAAATAGTGACAATACAGTGACCAAAAACCCGCCGATGGGACACAACAGGTCAAGTTGTCAAAACACTCCCCAACCACCAATACTGTGTCAGAATTGATGGATATGGTAGAATAACCTTGAGAAACCGCCGATTCTTCAGAAAACTTGAAACACCAACAACCCCCCCCATTCATAGTGCCACGCCTGAGACCTTTACACCAAATCCAAATCCAATGCCTCTTAAACCCAATACATAAGTACTGCAAACAATAGGCACTGGAATAACATCAAACACTGCTCAGCCATCTTCAATAATGCAGACAAAAACCCATCAGGCGTTGTCCAGACTATTTCCACACAACCAGCCAGGTTTAAAGGAACTCATACCCCCCAAAGACCACTACCCTCGCGTGATGGGGGGGAGATGTAGAATAACAATAACACATACCTCCGTAAAGTGTCCAGCTGGCAGACAAAAATAAAGCCGGTCGTAGCTCAGTGCCATCCTCCTTACAAAGCTAAATTTAAGCTGGTTTATATAATAAAATACTTTCACTTACTTACAAGCAGCCAATGACGATCTATGCAATGGAATAGTCCACTTGTGCACAATGGGATGCCTCAAAGCACCATAAATAGTTCCTGTTCCTCAATCGGGAATTGAGTTTCCTGTCATCATGACTGATTGCTCTTTGCTAATGCAATTAATTACTCTCAGCTATTGCAACTAATTGCCCTATGCAACCTGACAAATCTCACACTAGCAAGGAAATTTTTAGCTGGATATCTACTTTTTCTGGTTAAACAAAATGACAAAGATTTAGTTGACTAACCTCATAGACACAAAATAAGGATCCAGTTTAGTATCAGACTAACATTGTAAATTAAATTTTCTGCAATATTCTGGCATCTAAGAAATTAGTGAACGGAGTTTATATATATATATATATATATATATATATATATATATATATATATATATATAATCATGAGGCCATTATGTGAAAATATATTGCAAAGACAAAATTCTTGCATCAACAAAAGGAACAAGTCATTATTCCTTAAATATGTTAACTTTAAACATGATGTTATCCCATTCTTAATCCTGAGATTACATAAACTATCATCTCCTGAATTTAGCGAAGCTTCCTGTCATTTAAAAAGTCATGTTGACAAAATTTATACCTGAAAATAGAGATGTAAAAAGTGTTGATACAAAAGATGTCATTAGTGACTATATATATAGCAGTTTACTTCAGCTGTTCTTCATAATTAGAATTTACTATAGGAGTAGTTACATTAATCGACTTACATCTAATTGATTATTTAAATTCATTAATTGAATGGTTACTTCATTATGCTCATGTCTAATTGATTTCCAAAAATACAGATAGAGTCAGAATGAAGTAATAGATTTACCGCTTGAGAGAAGTCGATAAGATAATCTCAAGAGAAATCTTGTTTTATTTTTAAATCTTCTTACTTTGGCAATGAATCAAATGATGATTCAAGATAATTCACAGATAATGTTGAAGGCAGTGATAATAGCAATGATAATCTCTAGACAGCTGATAGACATTTTCCTGATATGTCGCAGAAAAATATAATCCTATCCCTAATGTTTAAAAATGTGGATATGTTTTTTTTTCCTCTGATTAGCTTTTAGTTGGGCTTGAACTTAGTTCTCCCTTTCCCCAAGTAACTAGTTTATGCGTATATGCTTGTCTGGTTGTCATATCCTGC
This sequence comes from Sepioteuthis lessoniana, assembly GCA_963585895.1. NCBI lineage: Eukaryota > Metazoa > Mollusca > Cephalopoda > Myopsida > Loliginidae > Sepioteuthis > Sepioteuthis lessoniana. The sequence goes on from CAUZXS010000177.1 coordinate 8,284, forward strand.
TAGGAGGTGCCCGTGGTGTAATGGTTATCGTCGTAGGAAATGGACACGGCAACACGAGTTCAAATCCTAGATAAGACTGATTGCATTTCACATAATACTAATACCCTTGGGAAAGGTATGAATCCAATTATTCTCCCTCCAGCTATGGGTAAATAGTAGGGCAGACTGATTTCTTCAGCCTTGGTGAGGCAACTAGTCTAGGAGAAGGAAAACTCTGAAAACCTGTTAAACTCCACTAAAAAATTGACTTTGTGTCATATCCTACCCGAGTGGAGGGGTTGGTAAATATGTATATGCTTGTCTGGTTGGGAGTTTTAAGGTATACGCCGTCAGCAACAAGTAAAAGATAAACACTTGATAATTAATTCGAATGAAAATCCTAAATTTAAATACCAATGTCTCATCTTAAAAGGCATCACATTGAAGGAAAGAAAAGGAACAATTTTTTTCTAGGGGAGGGAGGTGAGGGAAAGAAAAAGAAACAGGACAAAGAAAGAAAGATAGAAAGAAATGAAAAAAAAAAAGAGAATTAAAGAAAATAAGGAGATATTTTGGAGTCAACCTTGCTTGTACTTTTCATTTTTTTCTTTTTCCAGATTTTAATAAAGATCTAATAGGACAGATCCTCATCCTTTATGAGTCACAGTCATGCAAAATCTTTTCTTTACCGAATTTTAATGCCACCCAGACAACTAGATAATCATTTCCTGTACACAAGTGAACTCCATGTTGGCTGGTGTGAATAGAAAAGGTCAAATTAATTTCATCGTACACTGGAAGTCATCATATCTACAATGTTATCTAACGTGTTTTTTTATTTTTTATTTTTTATTAAGGAGTGAGAAGATTGTGAACCAATTCTAAATAGGCTACCGTCATGGCTTTGTTGTTATAAAATGTATAAAATTCTTCAATCAGAGACCCCCATCTCAGTCCATATTTTGACACTAGTCATTGATATACCCTATTATAGTTACCTGGGCATCAATTACTACATTAAACAAACTACTAAAAATTACTTAAACACATTAAGTTTTTGTACATGATAGTATTCAATTTTTTTTAACCCAATATACATTGGACATACCAGTGTTGACTGACCAGCAAAATCTTACATTAATCAGCTCCATATGGGCACCAGATGCCGACTAAAGGACTTAATGAGAGCATGCCTTGATGAAGACGATATTAATCCAATTTATGGATATCACAGGTACGATGCTAAACTGCATCTGGCAGTGAGGTTCTAGTTCTAGAGATTTGAGGAATGAGGAGTCATCATTTCAATATCATTACTCCCAGGTTCACTCCAATTCAGAATAGAAGTACAACTCATTAGGCTCAAATCTAAAGGTCAAATAGATTAGAGATATTGGTTAAAATGATTTTGAATACCATTGGCTTCTTGTATCAGAAATGACTAAACCAAACAAGTATATACTACTACTGTTCTATAAATTTGTAGAGATCAAAAAGAAATTGAAATAAATGAATGAATTCATAAAGTAACGGTTTCCCATAAGGCCTCAGACAGGAAGCAGAATTAGTGCATGCCTAAAAAGAAGGTCTTCCTGATGCCAAAGAGAAATTCTTCCTCATTAAACATCTACCACTTCAACTGAAAGGATCTGTTTCTCTTGACTGCTAATAGGGAGTGCAAATGCTAGCTAAGTCCCAGGACTGAGTAGCAGGTTGTGTCTTCTACTAGTAGCAGCCTCTGCTAAATATACTCACCGAACATGACGGACCCTTAAAATTATAACTGCCGAAAATGGCTATAATATATTTTATACGCCTTGTTTGAGAAACACGACTATTTGTATTGGTTCAAGGAAACATTCTTCACCACAGAATAGCCGTAAACCCCAAAATAAAGTTTGAGTCTAAAAGTATCCTTGTCTCTTTTTTTCCATCCTTAATTCTCTTACAACTTCCACAAACAAAAGACGACAACAAATAAATGGAGCAAGAAGAAGAAGAAAAAGGAGTCAGACACAAACCTCAGAATTTCCCAATGAAAACAAAATTTCACAACTACCACCATAAACGCTTATATATATATATATATATATATATATACCCCATAAATTCTATATATTTATCATATCTTCTAAAGGACTAAAGTAATGTTATAATGTAGGTACCCCACTTTTCTGCCATTAGTAGGATGTTTAAACAAGTAAAGCTGATTTCAATTCAGAATTTCCTTCTCCTAGACTAGTTGTCTAACCAAGGCTAAAGTACACAATCTGTCCGATTATTTGCCCATAGCTGGAGAAAGAACAGATGGATTCATACTTTTCCCTAAACTCTTTAAAAAAAAACTACACAAAAATGTAACTGAACATACAATGAACACAATTCCATGACCTCTAGACATAAAAAACTAACCATAGACTGGTTGACATGCTATTAAAATCAATGAATCAATCATAGAAGTATTGCTAAAGAAAAACAAAAAACTAAAGAAAAACAAAAAACCAAACAAAGCTGATAATACACACACACACACACACACACACACACACACACACACACACAGATACATACATACACATGCATGTAACTATATGAGCAAATCTTGTGCAATTATTTGGGGAGAGAAATTGGTGGGACTTAAAAAGGATGGCATATTGGTTGGGGAAGTGAAAAAGAAGACATTTTTCCAGGATTGGAAAGAAACTATAGTATCTTTTTTCAGAAACAATATAAAAAATTTTAAAAAAAGATTAAATCAAAAAATATATAAAATAAAAAATTAAATATCTAATAAATCTTTTTGAAATTTCAAATTTAAAAAACCCAAGAAAAAAATCCCAGAGAGACGGACTTTGAAAAGTTAGTGAATAATAAGACTCATCACTGCTAAATAGAAATACCATGTCAGCCATTTTAGTTTCGTCTCTCAATTATCTTTCAAATTCTGTCAATTTGTCATTTAACCTGCTTTCATAATTTTGTTTCACAGATGACTTTTTACGTCATTGAAAAGTGTATTAGAATAATCTCAGGATTAAGAATGGGATAACATAATGTTGAAAGTTGACATATTTTAGAAATAATGACTTGTTCATTTTTTGATGCAAGAATTTTGTCTTTGTAATATATTTTCACATAATGGCCACATAATAATTTTTTATAACATTAGTCAAAGAAAGTTTGTGTGAATAAAATGTAAAAGACAGACAAGGAAAGAGAGAGAGATAGAGAGATAGAGAGAGAGGCAAAATGAAGTGTGGAATAAAAGAAAGGAAGAGGGAGAAATGAATAGTGTTGAAAGGGAGATAGGAATAGAAAGAAAGAAAGAAAGAAAGAAAGAAAGAAAGGAGAAAAAAAGAAAGGAGAGAAAGGAAAGGGGAAGAAAGAGAGAGGGAAAAGAGAGAAAGGAAAAAATGGGGGGAAGAGAAAAGGAAAAGAGAAATAAAGGGAGAAGAAAAAAGAAAAGGAAAGAAAGAGCAAAAGAAAAAATGGAGAAGATAGAAAGAAAAAAAAAGAGAAAAGAGGTAAAAAGACAGAGAAATAAAGTGGAAGAAATAGAAAGGGAAAGGATGAGGAAGGAAGGAAGGGAGAGAAAGGAAGGAGAAGACAAGGAAAAGAGAGAAATATTGGGAGAAATAGAGAGGGAGAAAGAGAAAGGAAGGGAAGAAAAAGAGAGAGGGGGGAGGAGAAAGAGAGTGAAAGGGGAAGAAAGAAGGAAGGAAAAAGAGAAGAAAGAGATCGAAAGGAGGAAGAGAAGAGAAAAAAAGAAAAATGAAGAGGGGGAAAGGAGGAGGAGAAAGAGAGAAAAAGGAAAAGGAGAAAGAGAGTAAGAGGAAACGAAGAAGCTGTAAGTAGGAGGAAAATCCATTAAGTGAAATCACTTCAAACAAATTGTGCATTTCATTTGTTAAGAAAAATTTTGTGAAACAAAATTGCAGATTGTCTTTTTAAAGAGGAATTGTAATTAACATGATATCGACTATTATGATGATCATGTTGTCAAATACAATTATCCAAAATATTCAGAATACTATTGAGATAAGCAAAGATTAAATTATATCAGTCAAATCTGTCTACTACTAAAATATTCATTATGTTCATTAATTTTGTTTAATGGCATATCAACCCTTGTGAACTATTTAATGTCAAGTCTTGCTTTTTTTTTGTTTTTGTTTATATGATGTCATGTGTATTAATAAAGTGGTAGAAATAATTATCATTAACTGTTTCTCTTAATGCAGTTGACTCTCAGCCATCACCTTGTAGTGCCTTGAAGTTACAAAGGGTTCAATGTATGTTTGCTACAAGAGAAATTTGTAGAAGACAGTCAAGACTTTATCATACAGGTGCAACAGTTTGACATGATTAACCAATTGACTGGATCAGGTTTCTTTGACCGCCTGTTTAGCCCGAGTAAGGGCTGAAGTAGAGTATTGCAGGACACCAAACCTCCAGCTATGTGTTAAACAGTACCACTGCTGTTCTTCTACAAGGATGTTTTTGGCATTAAATAACCCACAAAAGTTGATATGTCTTTAAACAAGGAAGTTAAATGAAACCTTCTCATAGACCAGTTGCCTTACCAAGACAAAAGAGACTGCTATATGCTGTCTAGAAAACAAAACTAAAAAAATAAAACTGTACACGAAAGTTTTAGTTGACTGAATTAGAAAATAATTCTTTGTTGGAAATCTATATTTCCATTTATCTTTATAATTTCAATTTTTGAATTGTTTATGCCACCATTTTTTTCTATTCAATAATTTTTGTTTTTTCTTGAATCAACAATGGTATGTTGTATCTTTGTGCAAATGAATATGAAAGAAATTGACATGCTATGATTTTTAACTGATACTTCTGATTGCTGTCTATCTTCATGTATCCATTCTATAATAAAATTACTTTTGACTGTTAGAACGTGACTTAAATAGTCTTCTCGAAAAGAAAGGAAGAGATGAGAGATAAACAGAGTGGAACAGAGAGAAAGACAAAAGGAAGAAAGTGAGAAAAAAAGGAAAGGGAATAAAGAGAAAGGGAAGAAATGAACAAATGAAGAAAGAATAAGACAAAAGGAAGAGAGAAAAGGGGAAGAAATATAGAGAAAGGGGAATACCATCAGGACCTCACATCACACAGGTTCTAGTGTTTAACATGATTAGCCAATTGATCAGATCTGGTTTCTCTGACTGCCTGTTTAGCCCTAATAAGGGCCAAAGATGAGTATTGCAAGTCACCTAACAACTTAGTATCCAAATCACAAACTGCTCAACCACTAGGATCCTCCCTCAGGTAATAAGGTTTACTCAATTTAAGGTTGGTGGATTGTGTTTTATTCCATATCAATCCTTATTGGTTATTTAATACCATATCCTGTTTATATATATTTATGAATATGACTTATAAACAAATAGTTGGGAACTATTTTTAAATGAGCCAGAGCTCATTGATTTGTACTCAGTTAAATGGTTTCAAGTATAGTAAACGATTAAATAGTTCTATTCGACCCATAGATGGGACCCTAAAAGGTACTACCATTTTGGGTCAGAGTGGACCTGGTAATAATGGCAAGGAAGAGGTACTCTATATTCACCAAAGCTCCCGACCTGGAGCTTCACTAATAGATAGTTTAGTATCTTATCCAAGAGATTCATTAGGTGGGGTGGGGGATTTTACCGCCCTGCAGAGATACAATTGGCATATTCTACAACCTCAGCAGACACAATTTAAGAAATAAAACCAAGAGTAATGGGAGCATAGTACTTTACCATGGGATTACTTATTTAGCTTTTCACATAGCTAATAGGGGAGGGGGGTGTTCTTGTGGTGTAATGGTTAAAGCGATGGACTGCAGAATTGTAGTAAGTGAGTTCGTACTCCAGTCGCACTATTATGTTCACTTTCGGGCAAATACCCTTGGGAAAGGTATGAACCCCCTTATCCTCCCAGCTATGGGTTAAATAGTACCACTACTGTTCTTCTAGGAGAATGGATTTGGCAGGTTGATATGCCATTAAATAAAGAAACCAAACCAAGAAACCTAGCTAACAGGTGATATAAGGTTGTTTTAAAGTGGGATCTCACACAGAAAGAAAAGCCACCCACGCAGTGGTTTTAAAAATTGCTTGGATTCTGTTGGCATTCCTCTTTAGGTATGAGAATATCAACTGGGCACAAGCACTCTGCAGAATGAAAATCTTTTGCCACATAATCGTCCGATCACACATCGTGTTTGCAGAGTTCAAACGGTCCCACTAGGAAAGAACAAGGTGAAAACCAAAAGCTAAATAAATGTTGAAGGAGCAGAAGTTGATGTGACATTTCCCAACGAAATCACTTAACTAAAAACTTTACAGCCGATCTGCATGTCTGTCTGTTCTCTGGTCTCCCCATAATCTCTTCTGTATCTGTTCTTTCAACTTGTCACTGTGGTCCCAACTAGCAGTGCTCTGATTGTATACCCTCTGTATCTAGTAGCAAACTGATTTCTCTTTGTCCTCTGGTTGACCCTCTGTATATATGGAGAAGCAAACATTCCTATTTCTAGACCTGTAGGCACCCAAAAGGTAGGACATAAACTCACAGATAGACAACCAGACTCCAAGAGACTCTTAGAGGTATGATTATAAAATGTTTTTAGTGATTGATCCCCTTTCATCTGGCATCTGCACTTTATACAAGCAGTAATTTTCATACAAATATCTCAGGCCCCACATGGACACAAACATACACATATACATTCTGATGGTCAGCTCACAACCAAACACATGTATACACCCACATGCACATACATATGAACATACATAGAACTAAGTCTGTATGCTCTCATCAATAGTGTCACCGAGGGTGCTTTAGGTACTGGGCAATAGACCCAGCACTTACCCCTTTTAGATGAGGGGACAGATACTTCCTGGGAAAAAGGACCCTTGAAGCAAGCTAATATTATTTTCATACGCACTTGGCATGGTTGTGTTAGGCAATTTCTTTTCCTTTTAAGTAAAATCTGTTGTCTTAAGGGATCATTTTTATCACTTATTTTATATTAAGAAAGAAATTTGTTATTCCTGATTCTTACCTTACATCATCATTTTCAATATAAGAAAATTCCACAAGAATAAAACTCACCTGAAATATAAAAGAAAAGGTAAGTTACTTTAAATACCAAAATGACATATATATATATATATCATCCAAAATACCACAAATTTGTTTTTTCTTGAGGAATATCATACAGTCAAAATAGATATTATTAAGAATTATTCATTACCAATCTCTACAGCATTGAAAATCTGTAAGCAAAAATTCTGTATCGGAAGTAATTTTTTTCTCATTTCGAGTTTAGATGTTGAAGAGTTAGGAAATAAATAATACCTAATGATATCCATTTCAATTGTTTAATATTCTACTAGACATAATAAAATCCTTGTATCTTTGGAAGAAAAGGAAAATTTTATATTAAAAATTGTTAGGAGGTGTATTTATCTATGGGACAAACGGTACATTACAAAATATTGTTCTTTATAAGCAACTCTAATCCAGGAAAAAAATCACATCATAGAATGATGTTTTCTTGAACAATACACTTAAATGTCAAATCTATCCTAGAAGAAGAACAGCCATGTTACTATTTAAACTATAGCTGGGGGTGCAGATAAGGGGTTTCATAACTTTGCCAAGAAAGTGAGTTCAAACTCTAGTTGCACTATGATATTCACTTTCGGATTAATACCCTTGGGAAAGGCATGAACCCTATTATCCCCCATCATCAAACACTTTACTACCATGAGTTTGTTATTAAACTGATTTCCTGGTCCCAACAGGATGGGGTGGGGGCATTACTCCAAGCAATACCTCTTTATAGGGCTGAAATTATTGCTAGGCACTAGAGGCACCCCATAATGGGGAATGCTAAGAGGATCAACCATTTTTTGTGATGGCCATGGATGTTTCAATTTGTGCATCCTTCCCCTTTATTAAAGGGCTTCATGTTAAACCTGACTAGGTGGGAAGTCGGATAAATATCCTCTCATTTTCTAATGATGAGATAAATAGCACCATTACTGTTCTTCTACATGGATGGCTTTGGCATTAAATAACACATGAAGGTTGATATGTCATTAAATTGATATACTAAACCAATAAAAATACCTGGTATACCCAGTATATGTAACTGTTTGTATCTATTTGTATCTTTACCCAGTCAACTGGGCCTATAGAATACACTGACTCCACTTCTGCCCCTGACAACTAATGTCCTGAGTATTATACGAAACTGCATCTGATGGTGAGGTTCTAGTCCTAGAGTTTTAGGGAATGTGGAATACTCTTTCATTACCATTACTCTTAAGTCCAATCTGACATCTATTTGAAGTACCTGTTAGGATCTCATCTATGGATCAAATGGAACTGTTCAATCTATTACTAGGGATTATCATTAATATCAAATAGAATTATTCGTGTTAAATAGCAATACTTGAACCCATTTAACTGTGTGCAAACAAATGATAAATATTAAATAGAAGTATTAGTGTTAGATAACAATACTTGAAACCATTTTAAAGTGCGCAAACAAAAGACCTCTGGCTTGTTTAAAAATGTTACCTACAAACTATTCACTGACATTTCATATATAAACAGGATTTGGTATAAAATAACCCATAAGTGTTGATATGCCATAAACCACAACCAAACCTATTTGTAAACACATAATACAAACTATAAACATGTCCCCGCCCACCGCTTTATAGTTAAGCCTTTATAAAGTAAGCAAGTAAAGTTGGCGACCATAGTCGAGGGCGACCAGAAGGCTCCCTTTTCAATAGCTACTAAACCGAGGTGTAGGGGAGGGCACTACTCCTTTCCCTAGATTGCTCCACTTTACCCTTGATACGTACTGAGTGTTAAGCAAGGAGGTATCAAGTACCATTTTTAAAGCCTTTGGTATGACATGACCTGGGATTGAACCCAGGTCTGTCGGACCATTGGTGAAACCGGCTTTATAAAGGGTAACTGTGAGTTCGTTAAGCGAGAATAAAACAAGTCAACTCTTTTTGATTACAAGATAATGACTGAATTTTATTTTTAAGAATTTGGTGCCTGTCACTATGTGTGTGAGTGTGTGCACACATGTCAGGTATTTGTGTGCTGATGATTGGAAATGTGTCAGCTTTATTGATGAGGTCACAACAAAACCTATCAATTTTTTTAAAATAAAATATTAGTTTTATTCTAACCCATAGATACCAAAGTTTTATTTTGAATAGAACATTATACATTGATGGATTGATTTTAACAGCATCTAGGATTATTTAATGCCTTGATGTTATGGAATCCCGTTTGCTACATGTTCCTATTTGAATTTTTCATGTAGTTGTTTCTGAAGTTGTTTTTTTTTTTTTTTTGCACATCGTCTTATAGAGTAGGAATAATTTTTAAACAGATCTGTTTGATCCCCACTCCATCCAGATGTGACCCTAACAGATACCGCCACTCCACATCAGAGTGGACCTGGAAGTAAAGGCAACGAAGGCATGACTCCATACTCCCCAGAATTTGTATTAGTAAGAGTTATGCCTTTGTAGTTCTTAGGGATTCTAAGGGTGCCTTTCATGGGGAAGAGATGGATGCAATTTCCCGTCCATTTTTCTCTAGTATTTTATCCATAGACTACTTTGTATAATCGGAGAAGTATATCGTATATGCGATTTCTGAAATTTTATTCATAAAATAACCACTGAGTGTTTGAGATCCCATTAAAATCAATCAAATGCTTAGTAAAAAAGAATTAAGCAAATAAGTGAAACTTAGTCTTACTGGGATGGTGAATGAAAGTATTACATTTTCATATATATTTTTTCAAGATATATATTAGCGAAAAAATAACGGAAAATTTCTATCTTGTGCTATTCTGAACGAAAAACCAAATTGTAAAGAATTTTTTTTATTTACAGAAAAAAAATGTAAAGAAACATTGCTAAAACAGTCCTGTCACTCCATTTATTAATATCTATTATAATGTAGTATTCATTATTATTATTCTTGGATGGGTAGATGAATCGTGTTTTTGAGGATCATCTCCTGCTCGTGACATCAGAAAACCTTGTCACTCCTACTTGGAGGTCAAAATAACCTTTTAGAGCCACAAGTGTATAAGATCCAAGCTTATTGTCCAGTACAACATACCTTTCAAGATAGGAAAAAAGAAAAAAAAAAAAGGAAAAAAAAGAAAAAATTCTCAACACCATAACTTTGGTTCTTTTTTTCTTTTTTTTTTATTTTTGCTTTCATTTTCTCTCCTTATCATGCAATTCAGATAACCACTTTCTCAAAATGTACATTTATTTGGGAAATTGATCTTGGGGTAAAAAGCAAAGTGAACTCCATCTCCATTTACACCAAATCTCACTCACCAGGAATATGCTATATATATATATACACACACACACACACACACACACAATATACATACATGTGTACACTCACTCACACTAACGAATGTAAATGTATACACACACACATATATATATATATGTACATTCATATAAATACACCACCTCCCATGGTGTAACGGTTAGCAAGCTTGACAAGCAAACCTGTAAGAGTGGGTTCGAGTCTCATTGGGTGCTCCATTCATATGGCCTTGTGCCACATCTAAGCAAAAAGCTTAGTAAATTATGCGTATATACTCATATACATGTGTACTTAGGTGGCAGTCTTTCATTTAAGCATGTTTGATTAAACAATAAAGACATTTTGTCGATATAACTTTATTAAGATCCTTTCAAGTTTCCTGAGAAGTGTCTTGGTTTCAGGTTGGAATTGGTACATGAATTTACCAAAATTGTCCCAAGCGCTTTCAGACCTTTCATTTCATTAATAAACCTGAACAACATAATATAGACAATACCCTAAACCATAAACAATCAATAAAACCTTTACAACAAAAACCAATTTCATACTCATTATAAGATAGATGAACATATACTAAAAAACCTTATCTCCCAACCGATCCTACCAAAAAAGTAAGATTTACTACAACAAATTCAAAACCTCCACCCTAATTATTTCCAATAGCTCTTCCCACTTCACTGAACTTATTGATAGGATAAACGTATAAAAATGTTCAAATGTCCCTTAGGAGACTGTGTCTCCAAAGATAATACGTATGTTGGTCTTACCCCTACAACTCTTTCTAGATGGCTTACGATGCACCTTAATGATTGTAGCTCCATAGCCTTATATCTTCAAACCCATTCTATTCCCAAATCCAAATTTCGATAAATTCTAGTTGAAAACACCACTATAATAGCACATGAAATTAATAAGCTACTACTGCAAATCCTAGAAGCCCTACATATAACCCCCCTCCTAAAAATCAATAGAATTAATTTTGAAAATAGCGACAATGTTTTGAAATACCTTTAGTTTTTTTTCTTTTTTTTAAAATTTAGATATTCCATATTTCTTTATAATATTCTATTTCCATTGATAGCGTTCTGTTTTTTAAATTCATCAGCATCTCAGTTTTATCCAACACAGCATTTATGTAAATTTGTTATGTTATAAAAAACTCTTAAAAACCTTCAAAAACTCTTTAAAAAAAAACAAAAAAAACAGTCTTTATACATGCAAGCAACTACTGATGATGGCCTATGAAAGGGTCAAAAGTGTGCGGGAGAATTTTGGTAAATCCATCCACCAATTCCAACCAGAAACCAAGACACTTATCAGGAAACTTGAAAGGATCTTAATAAAATTATATAGACAAAATATGTCTATCATTTAATCTAACATACTCATATAAATGTGTGTATATATATATATATATATACACACACACACACACAAACAAAGATATATACATATACATTAATGTATACACACATATACATACATACACATTAATGTATACACACACACATGCATACATATACATTAATGTATACACACATATACATACATACACATTAATGTATACACACACATGCATACATATACATTAATGTATACACACATACATACATACATATACATTAATGTATACACACATACATACATACATACATATACATTAATGTATACACACACACATGCATACATATACATTAATGTATGCACACACACATGCATACATATACATTAATGTATACACACACATGCATACATACACATTAATGTATACACACACATACATACACATTAATGTATACACACACACACACACACACACAGATATATATACGTACACACACACATACACACACAGAGTACAGATTTGAATTAATTTTTGAGACAAGTAGGAGTAATATAGTGTTTGTTTTTCGAAGGTCATTCTCTAAACATTCAATACGTTTATCAACCGGTATATTAGTATATAGGGATTTGATGTCAAAACTAACTCAGGTTTTTTTTTTTCATATTAATGTTAATCATTGCGGAGGAGTGAGCTAGAATTATTGATATGTGGATCGCTTATAGTACCCAACAATGGGGATAATATTTTAGCTAAAAGTTTTGCAATGTTATGGGGAGGGGGCCAAATCCTATACCAGAGATAATTGGTTTCAAAGGAATATCAGGTTTATGGGTTTTAGGAAGACCGTAAATTTTAGGGAGGGTGGGGTGATACACACACACACACACACACACACACACACAAATTAATGTTTAAAATCTCAGATAATGAAAGTCGATATTATCTTCTCTTTTAACTATGAAAGGAACGATTTTTTTCTTGAAAAATCCATGTATATTTCTATATTTTTCTTTAGTTGGCATAATCTTAAAATTTGATACAAATAATTTGCCTAGTTATATGATTTCAAGAATAATATTTAATTCAACGAATTTACAAACAGATCTATTTGATCCATAGATCGGACCCTGACAAATACTACCACTTCGAGTCAGTGTGGGCCTGGGAGTAATGGCAATGAACAAATATTCTACACCCCTTAGAGATTCCTTACTGGAGCCACACTGGATTCATACCCAGGACACTTTTTCGAGGGGGGGGTCTTACTCGTCAGCTGGAAATACCTCACTGACAGAGCAATCACTCCTGGGATGCAAGCTGAGAAGTGATAAGCTCTAGCTGAAAGAATTGAAACCCATGGTGAACTAAGCAACATTATATACTCAGGTCACCTTTTTTTTTTTTGGAGGGTCTTACCCGTCTGCAGGAAAAGCAAAACGTATTCTAGTCCTAACCCACAGAGCAATCACTCATAGGATACAAGCTGATAAAGTGATGAGCTCTAGCTGGGTCACCTAGATGAGGGAATCTGATCCTGAAAGAATTGAAACCCACGATGAACTAAGCAACATGATATACCCAAGTCACCTTTTTTTTGGGTGGGGGCAGTGCATCTTATCCACCAGCAGAAAATACAGTTAGCATATTCTAAGCCACATCACCAAAGCCATTCTATATTTAGTCTCTTACGTTTATAGATTAATCCAATACCAACAAATTTATATAAGCAACAAATTTCAGTTATTATAATCAGATAAGATGTGTCAGACAGTATGATGTCACTGGGCAACCAGACTAGGAGAAGGATAACTGAATTCAAAACCAAAGAATCCGTCATTGTTCTGGCCACTCTTGAGATAAATATTGTGTCAATCTGTTTGCCCTTCTATTGGACAATGTCAAATCGTGTGGTGAGAGAAGGTCTGCAGCATGGGCAAGTGTTGCACTTCCATACAAATTAGCCGGGGCCTGTGCCAAAATCAACACACATATCCTGGAATTTACAAGATTAATAGATGCCACCTCAAACCCAAGAAATAGAACTTCACAAGCAAAACAAGTGGACATTTTTTAAACTAATAAAATTAATGGCTTGGAAAATGTTTTGAAAAGAGGAAATAACACACACCCACATAACTTAAAGTTTTATAATATATACTGTCATAATTAATTTATTCAATTGCTTTTTTATTGATAAAAAAAATTAATTCATTTGATATCTTATGGCAGATCAAAGAGCAAGCTGTGTTGCCGTTTGCTCTCTGACTCCATTCTGAGGTTATGCTATTTTATTCCACATTGTCTTGCTGGTGTAACTCCTCAGATAAGAAGTCTGTAAAAGAATTATATGAAAGAAGATAGAAACAGATAGGAGACGAAGACATTCTTATATTTTTCCCTTATTTCTGGGTTCAAAAACCATTCAATGGGTGAGGAAATTCTCCCTGAATACAATTGAAATGGTTGTATCCCCCAGTCAAGGTGTTAAAAAATGCGTTAGTCGGTATATATTATGGGTATATATGTGTCCTTATTCGGTATTTAAAGCTTTAACAATATGTTTGGTATATAAAGCTTTAACGATGTGTTAGTCACTTTTGGGAGTTCGTCTAAATCCAGTGTTTTAGTTTGTAGTCAATAGGTCCATTTTGATACTTTTTATATTTTGGCATACTGTTAACCAAGACAGCTGCTACTAGCGAAAGATAAGCCAACATGGCGCTTTAGAGCGGCCATGTGGCCTTCCACAAGCAGCAAGGGAGATTTAAATGTTGAAAGAGAATGAGCTTCCTCCTTTTGTCGGGACGGTTCCTTGTCTTTGCGCATGCGTCACCCCTCTTCCCGTCAGAGGCCCCCGGGAATTTCTGCATATTTTAATATTTATTTTAATTCAATCAAAATTTTTTTAAATTACTTATTCCCTCCAATCTAAAAAATGGTGTATAAACTTATAAACTATTTCTAAATTAATAGAGGTAGACTCCTTTAGCCTCGGGTGACCATCTATCTATGAGAAGGACATTTCTACATTTCAAGAAATCTACAACCCAAGGATTTAGGCACCTTCTGTGACATAGTAGGTATTGTGTAAGGTTAGAAGTCCATTATTCGTGAGTTTGATTCTGATTATCCCAAATTTCTAGCCTTGTGTCAAACTATGCTAATTTAGAAAACGAGTACAATCTATGGATCTCACTACCATCATGTGAATTATTAAGTGAACAGTTTGTAAGTAAATATGTTTGTTTTAAAACAAATTGTTTGAACACAAGACAAAAGTTAGTAAACAATTTTGCTTCAAAGGCGTATACTTAATAAATGGTCTTGTTTCGGAGATGTATCTTACACACACACACACACACATATATATATATATATATATATATATATATACACTCTCGGATCTATTTAGGGTTTTGGTTTTATCGTGTTTTGATCCTTGGGAAGAGTAACATTGTTTTTGTTTGTATAGTTTTGTTAAATATTTGTTTTCTCGTTAATATTTTTTTTAAGTGATTTTGTTCTTGATGTTAAAGGGTCCCAGGATTGTGGTTCTAACCGTCCTAGACCTACACATGAACTTTCTCCTTTCTTACCGTCAGAAAAAAATAGTTTAGGGAAGACAGGTCAATAATTCCCGAAACAAGACGGTAGCAGCATCACCATTCAGGTGGGACTGACAACTTGCACTTGTGTCGTCAAAGATGATGATGCTGTTACTGTTTCATCTCAGGATTTTTAGACTGATTTCCCCTCTTTTTGGGCGGTAAGATAGGACAAAGTTTATGTGTGGGTCAAGGACTATTACAAAATGATCAAGGGTTTAGTATTTTTAGTTTGTTCTTCTTCAGTTGTTGGTTGGGTTATTTATTTTGGACTGAAATGACTTTTTCAAACTGGCAAAAACTTGTCGAGACTGCTGTTTTAATAAATCATCAATTTTATATATAAAACATTGTTTGTGAGTTCGATTCTCATGATGTACTTCATACCCAAGGCCTTGAGCCAAACTAAACTAAGCTTAGTAGTTAACTCTTATTCAATGTGACAGTGCCATATGCATAAATTCTACAGATGTAATAAAATCTGTGTACTAGTTTATTATTAGCGTGTCCTACGTGGTATAAGGATTAGTGATCATTGCAAACCAGTGTAAGTGAATACATTTCTCACTGGATGCCCCATACTTGTCACTTTATATTAAAAACCATAAGTTACTCAGCAGTCCACGTCCTCAGTTCAGTTTAAATAGTTTAAAGCTTCAGTCTCAATACTTTTTGATCATACCATGTATATATATATATATATATATATATATATCCATAAACATTTTTCAATTGGTTTTTATAAGGTTATATAACACATTTAGATTAGATTCATTATAATTAAGGACTTATGTAATACGTTTTAGATGTATGTTTTTCAAAAGCTTTCTGTAAGTCATAGCAATTATATAAATTATTCAGAAAAAAAGTAGGGTGAGAAAGAATCTTGATAAAGAGGACAATCCTTTAAAATAAACAAATAACGAGGCCTAACAAGCATACAGACAATTAATTAACCCTCTATGCTTAACTAATTTACACCGACTTCTAAAATCATCTTATCTATAAGACCAAGATGAACGTGATGTAAGGGGCGCAAATGGCTTACAGCCCAATCGGCTGGGGCTGTAGAATAAGTCGACGGCATTTCTTTCGATGACTAAAACTCGTTAAACGAGTATCCTGTATATGATACGAAACAATCTAATGCTGAGATTCCAGTTCAGGAGTGGGGGGTGTTCTCACGGTGTAAGGGTTAAAGCTCTTGTCTGCGAAATCATTGGAAACGAGTTCGAATCCCAGTCAGACTATTACGTTCACTTGCGGGCAAAATACCCTTGGGAAAGGCATGAAGCCCTTATCTTCCTAACTATGGGTTAAATAGCATTATCGCGGTTCTTTTAGAAGCATGGCTTCGGCATTAAATAACACACAAAGGTTGATATACCATTAAACAAAGAAACCGAAACCGAATCTAATTCAGAAGTTTTGAGAAATATAGAGTACCTCTACATTGCCATTACTCCCAGGTCCACTCTGACCCTGAGTTGTAGAATCTTTTAAAGACTTATTGTATGGGTCAAATAGAATTATCTAATCATTTACTATACTTGAAATCATTTAACTGTGTGCAAGCAAGTGACTAATATGAAACAGAATAATATATTACATAACAACGCTTAAAATCATTTAACTATGTGTAAACAACTAATAGCAAAACTTGAAACCAGTTAAATTTGTACAAACAAATGAGGTCTGGCTTGTTGAAAAATTGTTTCCTACAAACTATTCATTTACAAATCATATATATATATATATATATATATATATATATATATATATATACACACACACACATATATATTCTTATATGATCCAAGGAGGAAATCCAAGGGATGGGAGTATCCAATATGAGTGCTCAATACCAACGAATATTGATATAAATTAATCTAGGATTTATGATACATCAACATGCAGAGCTATAAAATCCTTTTGCATAAAGACAAAAAGAAAAAATTCACTTTCTTCATTCCATTATAAATTTATTTCAGGTTTTTAAAAACCTTCCTCAGATGAATAATTCAAAATTTTTATTTAGATGTTTTCATATTGCTTTTTCCAGAGCCAAAAAAATTATTAAATAAGAGAAGTGAATTAATAGCTAGGTGTAGAAATAGGGCTAAATTTAAACTATAGATAATTAACAAAAAAATTTAAAAAAAAAAAAGCATAGGGTTAAATTGAGAATTAATGTAAAGGAATAAATAAAATGAAATGTTAGATAGAAAATTGTGAAAAACCATATAATACATACGCACTACTCATAAAAAGTGTAACTGATTAATGGTTTCTAAATAGTTTTGAAATTTTAAAATATTTGTTTAGTTTAATATATCTATTACTGTATCATTACATAAGGTTATTGTTTAAAGTTTAAATCTAATTTAATATAAAATTTGTAATTTAGGTCAATATGTAATTAAAAAATAAAAATTTTTTTAAAAATAAATTTACTACATTTCTAACCAAAATTAAAATTAAAAATGGAAGTGGGCTTAATGAGGAGATAACTCTTCACCCCTCTTCTATCCCCTCCCACTTTTTTCTGTGTCTCCTCTAGGTTTTTTATCTAAAAGATCTGAAGAAGTCCTGTTAATTTTTTTTCGTGTTTTTGAAAATTTCAAAAATGCGTAACAGGATGGAAATAAATTTATAATCCTATGTGACCGGTTTTGTTGTTTTTCTTAAAGTATATATATATATATATGTATGTATGTATATACATGTGTGTATATACATATATATATGTGTGTGTGTGTGTGTGTGTGTGTGTATATATATTTCATTTCAATCATACAACTTAGATGCATCAGGGAGGTCTTCAGGGATGCACTGTCAACATTGCCGATTTCGGGTTATTTCTGCATCATATCGGCTCCGACAGCAACCCTGGCATGACTCTGGAAGAGCCAAGCCGCCTCTGTGATCACGACGTGCTACACTCGTGCCTCTACCAAAGCAAAGAAAAAAACGTAATAAGGCCGGACTTCGGCCGTTCTTATAGACATCTGTCTTTTAGTAAACAGCCAATGAAAACAGGGTATTCCACACACCTCTGCTATATAATACCATCTTTACCTCATCCAGTTTCGACAGGCTACTTCCGGAATCGGTACCGAGGTAAGGCGTTATTTTTAATACTCGTCCGTGTCCATGATATACACTTTACTAGACTTACACGAATCTCCCGCCAAATCTGTCCTATACTAATACTTCCAAACTAACATGAATTAAACCCCTACTCAAAACTATTCAGTCAGTCTTTAACTCTTACCTTATGCGCTTATTCGAAGCCAAAAAAAAAAAAAACTCCTGTTTATTTGGCTCATGAAATCATTTGCTACAGATTAACTCATGCTTTTTTGCCAAAATTTCCCTCCCCGTTTATCATTAATCTATGCTCATATTACCAACCTAATGCATATTTCCCCCCAAAAAAACGCTACTCTATTCAACTCCTTACATTCTAATTTGTTATTTCGAACCTATCTCCAGTCCCCCCGCTTCATCCCATGAACTATTTGCAATTAGGTTTCAATCAATTAACTAAAACTGCTCGTGACCGCTGGCAGATAAATTATTAAAACCTTAAATTGTAGCGGACCATAACCAGTATACGAAGAAAAAAAAATGAAATAAAAAAAACCCCAAAAAAAACGGATTATTAAATATCCATCCCCCCTCCCAACTGCCAATTATTCTCAACCCCTCCCCCTGACATTCCGATTACCCTAACTTAGTATTAACTCATTATACACTTATAGTGTCTCCTAGTCTTAATTCTTTAGGCTCCTCCATCGTCCTCTTTATTTCTTCCATGGCTCTGATCTTTTAACCCAAATCCACTTATAGGCCTTCAGAACTGTGTTGGTAATGTCCTTCAGCGCTCTCACTCTAGCTGCCCCGACTATACCAATTTTTGCTAGGGCTCTGCCCAAAGACTGTCCAGCAAAGCCCCTACAACCAACTTCTACGGGGTCATAATGTATCTTCTATGACTTTTGTTGACATTGTTCGACCAGTTCTTGGTATATGGACCTCTTCTTCTCATTAGCGAGAGAAATACATTCCTCCCATGACACAGTCAGCTCCCAAAAAATGCACTGCTTTGTGTTATCAGAGTGCAATATCAGGTCCGGTCTTAGCAATGTTACAGCTATGTGTCTGGGGAACTTCAGCTGAGTCTCCAGATCCACTATCAACTGCCTATCGTCCGTGGAAGACAACAGGTTTGTTTTCTCTCTCCTCTTCCTCTGTATCTTCTCTCCTGCTTTTACGAAGTTGATCTGCTTCAATTCCTTTCCTGGTTGATGTTTACTAGCCCTCATAGCTTTAGTCACCTCATTTGTAATTACCTTGAGTACTTAATCGTGACACCAACGGTACCGTCCATCACCCAAAGCTTTTGGGCAACTACTAAGGATATGTTGTAAAGATCCTTTCCTAGCACAATTGGGGGTCTCTATTTTCTCCCATATGTGCAGGTTCGTTGGGCTTGGTAACACATCATACACTGATTTAATGAGGAATCGAATCTCGAAATCCGGCTGCCAACAATCTGACCATGTAACTCTTTTTTTCTCTACATCCTCCCACCTTGTCCAGGTTCCTTGCTGACTCAGACCGACCATTTTGCCGTAACGCCCTTCTTCTACGCCCTCTTGGACTTCTTCTAGGATGAGATGGCATCTTTCCTTGCCTTTGGCACTGATGGTATGTGTCAAGGGGAAAAATCCCAATCCCGCTCTGCCTTTAGCTATCGACCCTAAGATATCTTTATACCTAAGCCTCTCCTCCGCCACTTGCAACTCTCTCCTCGCGCTCCACTTCCTGCCAGATCTTATCTGAATTCCTGCTGCCGCCACCTTTGGATCTCCAGACTCTGTATACTGTAGCAGTTCTCTTGTCTTCATGATTTTGAATTCTTCCACGAGACTGCTGCAGGGGAGGCGCAATGTGTTGCTGTTCCCGTAGAGAGCTGCACCACTTAAGCATCTCGGCAAGCCCAGCCACCTTCTCAACTGATTACTAATTGCTCTCTCTAATGATTCCACGGTGGTAATCGGAACGTCATAGACGAGCAATGGCCACAATATCCGGGGCAAAACTGCATGCTGGAATAACCATGCCTTAAATCGACCAGGCAATCCAGATTTGTCGGTCTTCGTTAGCCACTCCTCAAGGTCTTTTATAGTCTTCTGTTTTGCGGCTGTATCCTTCAGACTACTGTTGAAAGGCTTGCCCAAGCTCTTAATAGGCTTTTCGCTCAGAGTAGGTACTGTTTCTCCTGCGACTGTAAATTGGACTTTCTCCATGACCTTGCCTTTTTTTAATACTAGTGACCTGGATTTTGCTAGCTTGAAATACATTCTAGCCCAGGTCATATTTCTCTCGAGACCCTTTAAGAGCCATCTACCTCCCATGACAGATGTCGTCGTCACCGTTAAATCATCCATGTGAGCCCTTATTGGTGATTGGCGGACTCCTGATCTAGACAAAGGGCCTCGGCATTCCACCTCTGCCGCCTTCACAAGCATGTTCATAGTCAATGAGAATAGGACGGCAGACAAAGTACACCCTGTAATGATACCCTTTTCCAGGGTTTGCCACTCTGATGTTACTGAACAAGAACATGCTCTGAGCCGGAAATTTTTATAATAGTCTGCAATGAGATCGCATACTGATGGCGGTACATGATGTCTCTTTAGGGCTTCCTCCACCAGTTTGTGTGGCATGGACCCGTAGGCGTTAGCAAGATCCAACCATAATACAGTCAAGTCTCCTATGCTTTCCTTTGCCTCTCTCAGGAGCTGTGTCAGGACTCCTGTATGTTCAAGGCACCCTGGCATACCAGCTACCCCGCCCTTCTGGACTGATGTATCAATGTAGCCGTTACCTAGGAAGAAATCTGATAATCGCCTTGACAATAAACTGAAAAAGATCTTACTTTCAGTGTTTAATAATGAAATTAATCGGAACTGGTTTAATAACTTCGAACCCTCCTCCTTCGGCATCCATACCCCCTCAGCAAATCTCCATTGCTCCACGATCTTGCCTCTCCTCCAAATGACTCTCAATATCTTACACAGGATTTTTAGAACCCCTTTACACCGCTTGTACACAATGTAAGGTACCCCACTTGGTCCTGGTGCTGAGGCGGATCTTGTGGCTCTCACAACTTCTTGCATTTCCTTCCAGGTTGGCAAGCGGGTGTCATATTGAAACACTGGTGGCTTCTGATGAATCAAGCGGTTGTTAATACCCATATCTTGATCTTTTGATAGGTCACTCATAGTATCTCGAAGATGGTTGTTAATTTCTTCCTCCGTTGCCTCCAAATTCCCATTTCGCTTCTCCCCTAGTAATGTTCTTGCAAAGCCGAAGGGATTAGACAGGAAATTTGCCCGCTTCCTTGATCTTTCTTTCCTCCTCCTCCTGTGCCACTCCGCTCGCCGTAAAGTTTTTAATTCCCTTCTGAGTATTCCCCTGAGCTCCTCAAGGGGTTGACGCTCTTCTATACTTGCCCTTCTATAGAGCTTCTTAAGGGATCTTATTTCTTTCCTTAGGTCTTTCATTTTATTCACCCTACGGTTGTCAGTGTAGGGCCTCTTTGGCTGCTGGGGTTCGACAAAACCAAATCTCTCTGACGCCAAGCTAGTTATTATTGTCGTCATGAAACTTAGTAGCCTCTCCACGTCCCCCTTCATAGCTGACTGGATTATCTCACAAATGTCATTGTCGAAGTCCTGCCAGGCTCCCTTGTGGTTCGCTGGGGGCCATTTAATCTTCTTACGGGACTCCTTGCCAGAGTTAGAGGAACTGAAGCTTGGAGGGACTAGGCACTGTGGTATGACTCCTGTCCCTGCACCTCCTCTGTTTTACTAGGCCTTGCACCTGCACGTTGCTCACGGTTACCCCCCTCCAGACATTTCATCCGGCTCTGATGTATCTTCAAGCCTCTTTGGTTTTTGCATGTCTTGCCACAAATGCATCTGCTCATAGTTTGTTGGGCATTCCTGTTCGTTTCTGTTAAATCCATCCTGTTGAGGATCTCTTCTGCCCCCCCCTCTCGGAATCCCCTGAGGGTATTGTGCATTTAGGTTCGTCGTAGCATCCTTCTTGGTTGCTCCTCACGGAGCATGCAATTTCATTTGCTAACCCATCTTGCCCCACTACCAGTCTTTCCGGGTTGCAGTTGCCTTTCCTACCATCACCAGGTCTATTTCCTGGTTGCACACTGGTCTGTTCCAAGTCGTCACTGTGGTTACCAGCATTCACATTTCAATCATACATCTTAGATGCATCAGGAAGGTCTTCAGTGAACACTGTGAACATTGCCGATTTCATGTTATTTCTGCATCATATCGGCTCCAACAGCAACCCTAGCATGACTCTGGAAGGGCCAAGTCGCCTCTGTGATCGCAACGTGCTACGCTCGTGCTTCTACCAAAGCAAAGAAAAAGACGTAATAAGGCTCCCCGATTATCATTAATCTATGCTCATATTACCAACCTAATGCATATTTTCCCGCCCCCAAAAAAAAACAAAAAACCCTACTCTATTCAACTCCTTACATTCTAATTTATCATTTCAAACCTATCTCCAGACCCCCCCATTCGTCCCATAAACTATTTGCAATTAGGTTTCAATCAATTAACTAAAACTGCTTGTGACCGTATATACATATATACATATATACATACATACATATATATATATACATATATATATACATACATACATATATATATACATACATATATATATATATACATACATACATATATATATATACATACATACATATATACACATACATATATATATACATACATACATATATATATACATACATACATATATATACATATATATATATACATACATACATAT
>CAUZXS010000179.1:5000-66969 GCA_963585895.1 Sepioteuthis lessoniana
ATCCATATTTCTAGCTTTAATATCAATGAATGATGATGTTATAGAAAAATACTTCCACCATTATTTCATGTGAAATATAAAATAATTGACAGTATCTTTGGCGAAAGTATACAAGCAAGAGTATTAAAAATCCACCACAAGTGACAAGAATGATTAGATGAATCTATATCATGAAGGTTTTTCGGACTATTGTCTTCATCATTATTGTTATTTCCACAACGTTTCGGCTAATATGTCCGCCAGCCTTCTTCAGGTGTTTGTCGAACTCGGGAACCTTCACGGAACTTTGAACTACGTCCTTTATTGAAACCACGGGGGTCGCCTGTTCTGATTCCGTTTACCATATCCGGGTACAAGTGTTAAGTATTCCTGTAAGTATGCCTGTAGTGAGGATTGAACCTGCAACCTTCAGATGATTGTCTTCTTAGAAGCTCAGGGAACCAACGCCTATAACCGTTACGCCATGTGTCCTGCTGGACAATTCAGAGTGAATTTTTTGGTATTATAAACTTAATGTTCTTACTTTTAGCTAGAATTACTACTATTATGTATGATTTTTTACCTGTGCTCATATTCAGATTTCAGTTTTTTTTGTTTTTTTCTTTATCTAGCCTTCTTGATTATCGGTTCCCATATTGTATTCAACTCTATACTTGGTCTATTCAGCAGGTCATTGTAGCCCAACATATGTGCTGATTCCTTAAGGCATCTAATCCTCCAATGTTCAGCCCTATCAATTATTTCAACTTTGTCCCATAAGGGGAGATGATTTCCATTTTCCATATATGGTCCGCCATACCCGACTTTTCAATCTCTCCTCGTACTATTGCTTTCCGATGTTCTTCTAGCCTTACTTTTAGTGGGTGACCTGTCTCACCTTTGTATATTTTACCACAACTGCAAGGGATGAAGTAAACACAGTTCTTGGTCATGTTGAATTCCGTTGGTGGTTTGACCCGGAAGAGATACCTCCGGAGAGTTGAACCACTTGTGAATACTGTCCTAATGTCATATGGACTATATATCTTTTTGATCCTTTCGGCTAATCCTTTGACATAGGGCAGACATATCGTGGTGAGTTTTCGGCTACAATAAGTAAGAACATTAAAGTTTATAATACCCAAAAATTCACCCTGAATTGTCCAGCAGGACACATGGTTTCAATAAAGGACGTAGTTCGAAGTTCCGTGAAGGTTACCGAGTTCAACAAACACCCGAAGAAGGCTGGAGGATATATCAGCCGAAACGTTGTGGAAATAACAATAAAGATGAAGACAATAGTCCGAAAAACCTTCATGATAAAAATCAACAAGCTTCATCTCAGAAATTTAGACAACTAGATGAATCTAGAGGAAAAGTAAGTTATAAAACAGAAAAAGAATGCAATTTGAAATTAGAAAGCATATGATTGTTATCAGTGTCTGAACAGTTCAATGATTATTTTAAAATAAGTCTTGAATCTTAATGTTAACTTCTTTTTAGAAATAAAATCCAACAAAAGCACTTAAAACTGAAGCTTGGTTGTAGAACTTGCAAAGAGCCATAATGATTTTACAGAGCTTTTACAGATTTTACAGAGTAAGTTATAATAATAAAAATCTTATTAAAAATTGGTTTCAAAATCATATTATTTTGTACTACTCAGATACATATGCCTCATATAGATACTAGAAACACAAATCTCAGCAATATGGCCAAAAGTTAACCAGCACAACTACATCCCCCAAGTCTTAAAAGGTAAAGCATATTAAGTCACACCTACATTTTTTTCAGAACTCTGACAGTCATTTCAATAATCAAAATGGAGAAAAAAAGGGAAAGAAAGATTAATGAGGTAAATACATGAATTTAAAAAAAAAACAATGATTCTATTTCCTCAAAGAAAAATCAATTATACAAATCATTATGAACTTTATATAATATTTATATATAAATTTCATATAAACAGATAAACCAATAATGTTAGTAATATAATTTAAATCTGGCACCTGTTTAAAAATCTTTTAATTTTTAGGGATTAAAATGATCAGTTTAAAGCCATATTAAAAAAAACAACAAATGATAAGATTTAGTAAATTCCAATACAAATAAATAATCAAGTATTCATATAATTAGGACTTGTACAAGCATAAAACTAAATTTTATATCTTTTCCTCTCATGTAACTTAAATAAAATACAATAACCACCAAAAAAATAAATTGAAGAAAAAAATCAAATTTTACAATTAGAGGAAGAACAGCATCAGCAACATTTAAAATCATTTCAATTAAAAAATCTTTGATTTTCATCATTCATGAATAAGGCTTAAAAAAGAAAAACTGAAATACTGTTTATAATTTCTTTCTGTTTATACAGTATTGATTTTGTAATCATTTTAATATACAAATTAATTTTGAAATAAAAGTCATAAATGTGAAATTCAGAATTACAATTAAAGAAAAGTATTGTCACATTTTTTAAGTTTTACTTCTTACATAAATAAGCATTCTATTACAAAATTTTTTTTAAAATTGATCCAATTTATATAAATGCTTATATCTATAATCTTGGTTCTTACAAAAATGAGGGTTTTTTTTTTCTTCTACCAATCATATTTAGTTTTTTCCTCTTACTATAACAATTGAAATATCTTAGGTATCATCAAACTGAAAAAAAAAATTCATATAATAGTAGTAGAAGCCATTCAGTTTAAACAAAAAATATTGACAACCAATGGATCAAATAACATAAAATATTGACAACCAATGGATCAAATAACATAAAATCTGAAATTTCTGGTTTTTGTTGTTAAAACAAAATATTTTCTGAAATAATCAGAGCAATTAATTAGTCTGAGAGGCATAATATAATCAACTATATAAAGGCATAATATAATCAATGTATAGATGAAAAAGTAAATACAACACAACCACAATGCAAATAAATGGAGAGTGCTTTTAAAATGGTTTTACTAAAGATTTATAAAAAATTTTCTTATTCAACTTTTGATATACAACCAACAAAAACTAGAAGGTTTGAAAAGAAAAAGGAGCTAACACATGAGTGAATAAATTAAGAAGTAAGTGAGTACACCACTCACTCCCCTCGGGTGGTGTAATGGTTAGAAAAGGTAGACTAGAAAACCTACACGAGTGAGTTTGGTTCTCATTGGGTGCCCCATTCATGCGGCCTTGTGCTACATCTAAGCAAAAAGCTTAGTAAATTAACACCACTCACTCCCCAAAAATTGGGAAATTGAGGCCTTAACTAGAATGGAAGCCTGCAGCATTACACAAAAGAATAATAGTAACTACAAGGAGTAGCATTAACAGAGAAAGAGGAATCCCAAAAGAATTGTGTAGAGCTCTTCTTCTTAATTCCCACTCACCTCTTTCCTGACTTCCAGCAATTGATTCAGGCGTTTCAGCTTTACCTTTTGGTTTATCATTGGCTGTAAAAAAGATCAGAGCAGACATGCAATGAATAATGGAAATGACCACACAGCATGTTCAAACCATAAATGTCATCCTTAGCTAAAGTACCAGTAGCAAGAGCGAACAAAAGGATTCACTGCAATCTCAAATGTTCAAATGATTATCAAACAATATCAAATAAAAAACAAACTGAAAGAAATGGAGTGTTCAAATTAGTGAAGAGTAGCAAAAAAAAAAGTAAATAAAAATAAAAGTCATACATTTAAAATATGTTCAGTTTCTTTTTGAAGAAAATTTGAATGTCAAGTATAACAGAATGTTTGCTAATAAAAGAAAAACAATACAAACACAATCCAAAAAGATATTTTAATACAGTAGAGCAATTGCATTATATGACTTACAAAGAAACAATAATTTAAACACAGATCTATCAAGAAAGTTAATTAAACAAACAAATCTTAAGATCAGTCCAGATAAACCGGAGATGGGAATAATTCCATCAGGACAATTTCATTTCACTATGGACATTTACAATTTTTCTGGTAAAGAGCTCACTGTAACTAACATCACAGCGCAATAATTTCTTTAAGAAAAATAAAAATCGGTCACATTAAGATTATAAATTTATTTCCATCCTGTTATGGGTATAGATAAATATCAATAACACCAAAGAAAACAGGCATTCTTCAGATCCAATGGAAAAATTAAATGACATACAGAATAGACACAGGAGGGAAAGGTGGGAGGGAGTAGAAGAAGGCTGAAGAGTTACCTCCCCGTTTACCAACCTCCGGTTTTTAGTTTTTATTACTGGTTGGAATCACAGTTAATTAAATTTTTATTTTTTATTCTAATTATATTTCAAAGTAAAATTCCAGATCTAATAATAATTTAGGGAATCACGAAATTCCTCAGTAACCTTATGTAAATATCCAGTATTACTTATCTTCAATTAATTTCAAAATTTAAATATATATTCAAAATTTATATTCGAGCCTATTAATTCAGTTACCGTAAAGGTTAAAAAGAGTTCTCAACGAAGCTGTGAAATCGAACGCAACTGTGCTCGAGGAAGAAGTGCGAAGGTTTCCTGGTCGGTATATCAATTCCATCAAGTCCCCGGATGGGTGTATGCTGCGCTCGAATCGTTAGATATGTGACACCTGTGATCAGTTTGCCTGTAGTCCTGATCTCCCGCTTCAGGAGTTTCGCAGCTATTTACCTGACTTCCCCCGTCTTAGGGCAGCGGAAGCAGCTAGCCGCAAGGGTGTGGTTACTGAATGCGAAGTCCGTGATGCATTGAAGCAAGATGGCCTCAACAAATCGCCAGGATTAGATGGTTTACCCTATGAAGTGTACTTGAGGCTGCCGCACATGTTTGTGCCTCTTCTGACGGACATATTCAACCATTAGTTCACCCAGGGTATCATCCCTGGTAGAGTTACCAAAGGTGTGATCACATTGCTGAAGAAAGGTGACAGGCATGTTTGGGAGGGGTTAGATGATTACAGGCCCATAGCTCTGCTACACACAGAGTTAAAGATTTTGGCTTGAGTCTTAGCGAACTGCTTACAGTTTGTCATTAGCGATCTGATCGGCCCTCAGCAGACCTATGCTGTGAAGAGGAGATCAATTCAAGACAACCTGCACTTGATTCACGAGATCCTAGAGGGGTTAAAAGACAGCACTAAAGCTACGCTGATCAGTTCAAGGTCTTCGATAGGGTTGACCATTGGTTTTCGGCGTCTGTTTTGGAGTTCTGCAGATGGATTAGCATGATGTACCACAACCCTCAGGCAGTGGTGCAGGTAAACAGAGGGCGTTCGCGATCAAGTGATCAGTCTGGTAGGATTGCCCCCGTCTCTTCTTCTCTATGTCCTCACTTTGGAGCTCCTGCTTCGAAGGCTTAGGGATGAGGGGGCAATCTGGCCCTGTGCTGTATCCCTTTTGCTGGCCCTCTTACAGCAAGGGTTTCCACGTTTGCTGATGATATCATGGTCTTTGCATCCTGACGCCTGAACACAGAAGATGTGAAGAAGGCGGTTGACAAGTACAAACAAATAGCAGGAGCCAAGGTCAATGTTAACAAAAACGAAGGTTTGCGGTTGGATGCCTGGATGGGTAGCAATAACCTGCCAGGACCCGTTTGCATCCTCAGAGTGAGGTTCAGGCCCGAACTCCAACTGAAGTGAAATTGGTTGGAAGTATAGGCTAAGTCGATGCCCAGATGGAAATCTGGCATCAAAGGAGGTTTTCCGTAAAGGGCAGGGCAGAGGTGTGTACCGTGTACGTCTTCCTCTTGATCCTTTACCGATTGTCTGTACTTCCTATGCCTAAGGCCCATCAGCTGGCACTTCAACAATCCCTCGTTCGATTACTCTGGAGAGGTCGAAGGCCGATGGTCCATAGACAGGTCTGCATTCAATGTATGCACAATGGAGGTCTGGGTATGCCTGATTACGAGAGCCACTGGCTCACTGAAAGACTTGCATACTTGGGACGATTTTTGTCCGGGGACGCGGTGTGGAGATGAAAGGCGAGCAGGACTTTTCCACACCTCAAGTCAAATCCAAAGGCTGAAGGTCGACATAAGCCAATGGGCGAAGCACCGTTTGTCCACGAATGCCATACGGCCCTTCATAAACTTTCTGGGTCCAGTGACCTTTCACGGTCTTGGAAAGAACTATATTGGGAACTAGTAGTGGGCTCCGCTTCGGACCCTCTTAGCAAGCAGCACGGCTGGACGGCAGAGGAGATCTGCTCCCATTGGAATTGGGTGCCAGGATTGAGCTTCTTGAACAATTCCGAGTTCTTGCTCACCTAGTGGCTTGCACGGAACGTGTTGCCCCTTCTTGGCTTGAACCTCATCCCCAACACATTTTGTGAATAAAATCATACACTTCGTTTTGGGATTTTTTAAGTAGGTCTTCTCACAAAGCAAGTACGGTATTGGTTGGTGAGGGATATATTGTATTGTTGAATGGTTCGGCAAATGTGGCTAGCTAAGACCCCTTAGACAATATAGGTAAAGCATGACCGCTCCCTTTCCCTCCCCCAGAAAACCATAGAGCCTCATGCTCACCATTTTGTAAAAAATGGAAATAAGGAGAAGGATTGCTGCTACCCATGGCAGTAGTCCAACCAATGAAAAACAAAGTCAGACCAGTGCTGGAATTGAACAAGCATGTATCATGTCACACAGGAGGAGAATTCATTGATGTATGTGGGGAGACCTTGCAAAGATGGAAACAGAAGAGTGTAACTTCTGCAACTGTGGATCTAAAATCTACATGCCTTCAGATCCATGTCACACCTCATTTATGGAAGCACCAGTTGGTACATTACAAAGAAAGAACATACAGCCTGACCTGATTGGGGTTCAAGTTAAACATTGCACCAAAGATCATGGCAGTAATACTTAAAATAGTATTGAAAGGGAGAAAGATGTGAGATGCCACCAATTCCTACAGTGATGACATCCTAGTTGATCAGACAGCAGTGCCAGCAGAAAGAGTTTTGGTGCAGCTTGAATGGTTTGGATTGATAGCAAGAAGTTCCAAGATGTTGGACAGAGGAGCAGCATTAGGCCTCCAGTTAGTTGTTAGAATTTTGTTTAACAGCATATCAACCTCTGTGGGTCATTCAATGCCAGAAGTGTTAAATTGGTTTTGTTTTTGTGCATGTTTTAGGATTTAGGGTATGAGTTTTGGATACGTTTTATAATATTTAGCAAGATTTTGATGAAGAGGTTGGTTTCTTTTAGAAAGTTTAAGATTTCCTCTGGTTTGGACTTTTTGAAGAGGTCCTTTAAATTGTTTATTTGGTAATGTTTACGGTGAATTTGTCTAAACCTGTCACAGTTGATGAGAATGTGTTCGACTGTGAGAGGTACTTTGCTTGTTGAACATACTGGGGGGAGGGGAATCTTCCCCTTTTAGGAGGTGTGAATGGGTAATGTGGGTGTGGCCAATATGAAGTTTGGAGATTATCACTTCTTTTCTATTTCTTCTGTAGCCTGCTAGCCATTCACCTATGGTATCTTGAATATGGTGGAGTTTGTTCTGTGTTTGATCATCCCATGATTTTTGACATTTCTTGAGTATAAATTTGTTAATGAGTGGTTTTAGGTTGGTGTATGGACTTTTTGTAATGGATATACGTGGTGAATTCAATAAGTTTCCAGACTTTTTTGTAGAGGCATTTAATATTGCAGTAGACTCTTGAAAATTCACTGTTATTGCTATACATTTTATGAGATGACTGACCAATTTTTATAATTTCAGGTTCAAATCAACAGCTACAGCAGGAATTGGAATACACCTGATTGTCACACCTGGTGAATTTCAAAAATGCAATCTGACACTTTAGAAAAACGATATGCAATAAAATTCTGTTTTAAACTTGGAAAAAATGCCACAGAAATGTATGGAATGCTTCAGATTGCTTTTCAACCATCTTGCATGAATCAAGCATCAGTTTTTGAGGGGCAGGGAGTCTGTGAGCAATGATGAGAGGTGTGGGAGGAGTAAGGAAGTCAATACACTAGAGTTGATTGGCCAAAGGGTTAGGGCCAGAGTTGACTGGCCAAAGGGTTACGATGTTGAGATTTTAAGGGAGTTCAGCAAGAGATTCCGTCAGAAAAGACCAGCACTCTTCAAATCCGGTCACTGGCATTTCTACCAGGACATTGCACCAATCCACAACTCCATCCTTGTCACAAACTATTTGACCAAGATGGGCATCAAGACTGTTCCTCACCGTCCCTATAGTCCAGACCTTGCTCCCTGTGACTTTTGCTTATTTCCTAAGCTCAGAGGCTGTCATTATGAGACAATTGAGAAGATAAAAAAGGCTGTGACAAAGGTCACTGACATGCTCACACAAGAGGACTTCCATGGGGCCTTCCAGAAGTTGTTGGAATGGTAAAACAAGTGTATTGCAGCTGGAAGAGATTACTTCGAAGGGGACTAGAGTTCATGTGTGTACTATCAATAAAAGTGCCCATACGAAAAAACTCTGGAAACTTATTTAATGATCCTCGTATGTGTCTGGGGTGCTTTTTTGCAGCTTTGTCTACCCTCTCATTTCCCCGTATGACAATGTGGCTAGGTATCCAAGTAAGAATGATGCTATTATTTTTAGAAAGAGCGTTCATTTTATGAGAGGAGTTGATGAATCTTGGCTCAGTAGAGCTTGGAGAATTGATTTGGAGTCTGAAGAGATGATAAATTTAAAGGATTTGAGATTTACTATGATGTTCATGGCTAGGTCAATAGCTACAGCTTCTGGACTATAGTTGATGATTCATTTGGAAGACGTTTTAACAGTTCTTAGTTTTGGAAGACCAACTTTCATTCCCTGTTTGGATCCATCTATATAGATGTGGTGGGGGGTCTGGGAAGTTGTTTTGGATGTTGAGGAAGTTCTCTTGGAAGATGATAGGGTGTGTTTTCATTTTAGAAAGTTTGGTAAGGTTGAGCTTTATTATCAGTTGGTTTATGGTCCATGGTACTGTTTTGGAAAGGATTGTATTATTTTGGGATTGATTTTGATTTCATTTAGGAAGGTTGGAATTCTTAGATTAGGTTTATATTTATTTCCTTTTCAAAAAGGTTTTTATAACTTATTTCCATGATGCAGTTATAGGCAGGGTTTTAATACTATATTAAACTCATTTCATAAATGAGTTTAATATAGTATTGGAGTGCAAGTCTATATCTTCTCAAGGAAAGTGGGGATTCATTGACTTCTAGGTATAATCTTTCAATTGGAGAGATAATGAAGTCTCCAAGGGCAATACGGAATCCCAGGTGATGGATAGTTTCGAATTCTGAGATAAGATTTTCTGGCTGTGTGACAGAGAAAACGCCACCCTTCCCCAGACTGATTGATTAATCAATAATTCTAGGGAAATAATTAAGGAAAATTCACACATTTTTTTTTTCTCTCTCCCTTCTTCATATCATTTCATTTCCTATCCTATTTTATTTATTTATTTCTTAAACTTTTGACTGACGTCCCAAGATTCGTTAAGTAGATCTTACAATAAAAAAAGTAATGAACTCTGTATGGGCTAGAGGGGTGAAAAAAGGTTCAAGCTAGAAATAAAAACAACTTAAGTGGATCTTATGATAAAAAATAGTAATGAAATCTGTGTGGTCAAGGTAAGAATAATTTCAAACTAAAAGATTGAGACGATATAAGTGGATTTATCTCATTTCAAGTACTGGTCGTCTGGAAAGAATAAGCGGGTGGGTACTGAATCTAAATTTTAAATATCTCTTTAAACAAAGCGTTGACCATATGTGAAAAAAGTTGGTCAGCTTGGAGATTTACATATCATTATGCATGGGCGCACCCAGAAATCATCGAAATCCCGCCCACAAATTATATAAGCATGGTACGACGCCCATAGATCAGTACATATCAGATCAAGGAAGACAAGAGATCAAGACAGACAGTGAAAGGCCCAGTGCAGAACCCATCCGAAAATAGTCTTAGAATTTTGGGCAAAATCAAGATTAGCCTAGAACTGGGAGTTCGAAGCAAAAGCAGAGACGAACAATTATTTTTCTGTTAAGATAACCAAGGGGCAATAGTTGCCTCCCTTACACCTTCAGTTTGATCTGTCACATTTCTGAACAAACGAACAAGTTTCATAAGACCTTTTTCTTTCTTCCTTATTGTATTCTACACACTTCTGTAAATACATATATAGTTAGATAAAAACAATAGCTTTGAGAAATTTGACAGCATTGTTTTCTTTCTTCTTGTGTACTTTTGTGAACCACGACAGGTACAATCTCTCTACCAGCAGCAATTTTATTTCGGCGTGGATTCCAGCCCAAATTGGAAACTATCTGAGGTAGCTAAAACACTGCCATTCAGATCAAAATACACAACGTGGCAAATGGTTACAGTTATCTCGGATTGGCAAGCAGAACCGAGGAATTGAATGTTGGCGAAAATTCCCAGGCGGAGCTAGACGTATCAGCCAGGGCTGGAGTCTCAACATCAGAGCTGCTCCATATATGAAGGAGCCATAATCAAGTTTCAATCGCATTAAACATCTGTATAGTTTGGTTAGTTATTTTTTTTTTTTTTTAATCAGCACCCCAATCTGTGTGGGCTATGGTTCTCAGGAGTTGGATAGTTTGGTTGCATTTGATCCTCAGTTGTTTAATGTAGGGGATGAAGGATAGTTTTAGGTCAAGAGTAATGCCTAAGAATTTATATTGCTGGGTTATGGGTATTTTGGGCAGAAATGCATGCATTTAGTTTTATAGCTTAAGATTTTAAAACAATTTTTCACGGTCTTTTTTAATATCTTGTTGATGTATTGTTGCATTTTTCTTTCTATGGGGACCATATTTTTAGAACTCTAACAAATAAGGAAATTGTCAATAAATATTGATCCACTGATTGAGGCGGGGGTATTTTTATCTATTTTAATCATGAATAGGATCACAGATAGGATACTACCCTAAAGTACACCTATTTCTTGTTTTGGATCAGAAAGTGTATTATTTATTTGTGTTTGAAAGGTATGGTCTTCTAGGATGTATTTTATGAAGATAGGGAGTCTGCCTTGTAGGCCAAGATCTTTGAGGTCTGAGTATGCAATATGGGACTGTAACCAGATGTTCTTTTTTGATGAATGCCTTCCTGATTAAAGTTTCTATACAGACTATTTGGTCAATGGTACTTATTTTGGCTCTGAAGCCTGTTTCTAAGTTTGAAAGGAGGATGTTGGATTCAAGGAACTATGTTAGTCTTAGATTGATCATCCTTTTGAGGGTTTTGCAGGTGCAGCTAGTAAAGCTAATGGTCTATAGTTTGGTATGGTTTGTGGGATCTTTTTTGCTTTTTGAGGATAAGGATGGTTATGGCTTGCTTCTATATGGTAGAGATGTTACCAGAGATCCAGATATTGTTGTATATATCTAGAAGATATTTTAGAGATATTGTTAGTTCTTTGAGGAGGGTGTAGTGAATTTCATCTGGACCAGGGGCTGAGTTGTTAGATTTGGATATTGAGTTTTGGAATTCGGTTAGAGTAAAGGGTTGGTAATAACTCTCAGTATTGTCAGGTGAATTTTATTTTGTTCTTTTCCTCTTTGATTCTGATTGAGTAAAGCTGATTTGAGTAATTTTTGTAGATGACACTCAAGCAAAATTTTCTGCAATCAGGTTGACTATATGCTTTTTATTTGTGGCTTTTGTGTTTCCTTGAGAGAGGTGATTTATTGGGTTGTTGATGTTTTTATTTGTTATTTTCTTTAAAGAAAATTAGTGTGGTAAGGCATAGTTTTTTGTAGGATTTTCAGTTTGCTCTTTTGAAATTCCATAGTGGGAGTTTTATTTGTGGTTTTGAGGTTTGTTTTTTTTTAGGTGTTTTCCATTATTATTGAATAGTGGTCACTGTCGCGGGGGTCTTTGTATACTCTTCAGTTATAATCTGTAAAGATTGATGAGTCACAGAGGATTAGGTCGATGATAGAAAATGAACCTGAGGATGGGTCAAGGTGGGTCTGAGAATTCTGATTGTGGAAGCATGAATTATTGATATTGATAATTTTTTCTAAGATCTGGCCTCTTTTGTTTGTCATTTTACTTCCCCATATTATATTGTGGCAGTTAAAATCTCCCATCAAGATAAATGGTTAAGGGAGTTGTTCTATTAGATTGTTTAATTCATTTTCATTTATGGGCTTGTAAGGTGGAATATATAGTGAGCAGATGGTGATAGTTTTATGTAGGGTTGCTGAGACTGCAATTTCTTGCAGGTGAGTGTTGATATAGATTTTATTTTGGGGGATATCTTTCCTAATAAGGATTGATACTTCACCTGAAGCTCTTTGTTCAGTATCATCTGCGTAGTGATATTGTTCAAAGGTTTTTATGTTTAGTTTGTCACTATGTTTTTAGGTTTCTTGGAGACATATGGCAGTGGGGTTGAGTTCAGCTATTAACGGAAGCAGCTCATCATAATTTGCTTTGTAGCCATGGCAGTTCTATTGAATTATTTTACAGGTCATGCTTTTTTAATCTTTTTTGTGTTTGATGTTTATTTTGTTTAGGTATAGTCTTGGTTTTAGTGTTTGGTTTTTTTTTCATTTGCCTGGATTCAGTGATTTCAATAGTTTCCAGGCTTTTCAAACTGATTTTGAGGCTTGTGGAGTATTTAAGGTTTCTCTGATTTGAAGGGCTCTCTTGGCTCTCTGTTTCCATCAGTTCAAATTTATTTTCAGTTTCTATTAGTGAGATTTGTGGTTTATATTTGTTAGATTCCAAGGAGATCTCTTTTTGGGGGTTAGTAGTGGGCTTTCAGTGTTGTCCAATTTTTTTTTGGTGGAAGATTGTTGGGTTTTGTAGTGATGGGATGGATGCCTGGAGCTTGTTGTTTGGGTTGTGTTTTTGTTTGGTTTGATTTTTTGGTAGTCTTCAGCTTTGTTGCTGTGTGATTGAAGGTTTTTCTTTGGATCAGGTTCAGTAAGGGGCTTAGTTGTCAAGGTGGTCAAGCTTTCCCTTAGTAATTCAAGTAGTGTCTTCAATTCATTTATTAGATTTATCATGTCGAAGTGGGTCATCATTCCTTGATTTTAAGTAGAGTTGTTTGCGGGTTTGGCTATGTTTGCATAGGTAGTTGTGGCTAGAGAATTTTCAATGAAGTTCCTTGCTCCCGGGTAGGATATATTTTTTGTATGTTTCACTTCTAGTATTCTTTTTTCCATAATTCTCATTCTTTGGAATCTGTTGAGTGATTTTGTTTGCAGTTTGCACATTTTGAGGGCTGTTGACCACCATCTATATAGTTTCCAGTTTCTCCGGAGTTCTTAGATGTTGGAGGTCTGGTACATTTTTCTTTGTGATACCCAAATTTTTGGCAATTATGGCATTTCAGTAGGTTTGGACTTTTGTGATTAAGTATCCAATTTTTATTTCAGTAGGTGGTTTTGGAGTGTTCAAATTTAGAATATAAGTGTTTGTTGAGATTATCTGATTATTTCTCTTGATAGATATTCATTTGGCATCAGTGACACCTTGTTTGCAAAGGATACCCAGTTGGCTGGGACTGTAGAATACACCAATTGCACCTCAGTAGAGAGGTAAGACCCCTCCAAAGAGGGTACCTGTTGGCTGTGGATGATGATCTGCAATGCTTTAGGATGGGATCCTGGTGGCTGAGCAGTCTGTGACCCAATTGCTTAAGTGGCCACATGATTAGCAACACTCCACTTTGGCCCTTACTGGGTAGTCAGAGGGGCCTGACTGGATCAATCGGCTGGTCATGTCAAGCCCACTTTAAGGGGCATCCTCCCTTTTTAACAGGTGTGAATGAGTAATGTGGGTGTGCCCAATACGCAATCTGGCAAGTATTACTTCTTCTCTTCTGATACTTCTGTGGCCTGTTGGCCACTCTCCGATAGCTTCTTGTATTTCATGGCGTTTGTTTTGGGTCTGATTGTCCAATGATTTCTGCCATTTGTCTGATATAAATTTCTTTATGGTTGGTTTCAGATCTGTATATGGGATTTTTGATTTGCACATATCAATTTGAAGAGCTTTTTTTGCAGCTTTGTCTGCTTTTTCATTTCCTTGGATACCAATGTGACTTGGTATCCAGGTGAATATGATGTTATTATTCTTAGAGAGGGTGTTTAATTTTTTTAGGAGCTTTGTAATCAAGGGGGATGATGTATCTCTGTTCTGTAGTGCTAGCAGGACTGATTTAGAGTCTGTGTATATGATAAATTTGGAAGCTTTATGATTCATAGCTAGATCAATGGCTGTGGTTTCTGCACTGTAAATTGAAACTTCATTAGGTAGGCGTTTTAGGGTTTCTTTTTTTTGAGAAATAGCAGCACAACCTACATTTTTTCCTTGTTTGGATCCATCTGTATAGATGTGATAGTGGTCTGGGAACTTATTTTGTATTTTTATGAGTTTCTCTTGATAAGTGATGGGGTGTGTTTTTGTTTTGGGTAACTTAGTTCTAAGTTTATGGTTGGTTGCCTTATGGTCCATGGTGCCATTTTGGAGAATATGGTATGGTGTACTATTTTAGTGTTGACTTTGATTTCGTTGAGGAGGTCACTTATTCTTAAGCTAAAAGGTCTGATTTTTTTGGGGTTATTTTGATGCAGGTTTGGTTTTGCCGGTGTAGTCATAAGCAGGATTTTGTGGACAAGAGATGAGTTTGATGTAGTACTGTAGTGCTAATTTTTGTCTTCTTAAATAGAGAGGGGGTTCATTTGCTTCTATGTATAGACTTTCCTTTGGGGAAGTATTAAAGGCCCCTAAAGTGAGGCGAAGTCCTTGGTGGTGTATGGTTTCCAGTCGTTGTAAGTAGGATTTTCTGGCTGCTCTGTATATGAAGCAGCCATAGTCAAGTTTTGATCTTATTAGAGATCTATATAGCTTGATAAGGTCTTTCTATCAGCACCCCAGTCTGTGTGGGCTATGGCTCTCAATAGTTGCATGGCTTGATTGCATTTTATTCTTAGCTTTTTTATATGTGGGATAAATAATAATTTAGAGTCAAAGATAATGCCAAGGAATTTATGTTCATCTGTTATGGTTATTTCAGTGTTATTTAATGTAAGTTTAGGGTGTTTGTGCATCTTGTGGATTTGACAGAGGTGTACACATTTTGTTTTATTATTTGAAATTGTAAATCCATTTTCTGTGGTCCATTTTTGGATTTTATTAATGCATTGTTGTATTTTCCTTTCTATGGTTGTCATGTTTTTGGAATTATAGCAGATGAGGAAGTCATCTACATAAGATGACCCTTTGATTTCTGGAGGGAGGCGGGATGTTATGCTGTTTATTTTTATTATAAATAGGGATACTGATAAAATACTGCCCTGAGGAACTCCCACCTCTTGAGGCTTCGGATCAGAGTATGTGCTACCAATCAGTGTCCTGAAAGATTGGTCTTCAAGAAAATTTTGGATGAAGATGGGAAGTCTACCTTGTAACCCAAAGTTTTTAAGGTCTTTGAGAATTCCATATGGTCACGTTGTGTCACAGCCTTTCCAAGATCAAAAAAGACTGCCACCAGATGTTCCTTTTTTATGCATGTTTCTCTGATTAAGGTTTCTATATGAACCCCCTGGTCCATTGTGCTTCTTTTTGTTCTGAAACCTGCTTGTAGGTTCGAGAGCAGTTTATTTGATTCGAGAAACCCTATTAGTCTTTGGTTTATCATTCTTTCTAAAGTTTTGCATGCACAACTAGTTAGGGCTATGGGTCTATAGCTGGTGGGATTTGTTGGGTATTTTTGTTTTCTGAGGATGGGGATGATTGTATCTTGCTTCCATAAAGTAGGGATATTGCCTGAGATCCAGATATTGTTATGTTTAGGAGATATTTCTGGGAAATTGTATGTAATTCTTTAAGAAGTGTGTAGTGAATTTCATCTGGACCAGCAGCTGAGTTATTGGATTTGGATAATGAATTTTGGAGTTCATCTAGGGTGAAAAGTTGGTTGTAGCATTTAGTATCATCAGAGGTGAACTTTATTTTGTTCTTTTCTTCTTTGATTCTGATTGAGTTGAATTAGTTGGAATATTTTTTGGTAGATGATGCTTGGGCAAAGTTTTCTGCCATCAGATTAGCTATTTATTTTTCACTCAAGGCTTTTGTGCTTCCGAGGGAGAGATGATTTACAGGAGTGTGGACAGTTTTATTTGATATTTTCTTTACAAAGTTCCAAATTGTTTTGGGATTAGTATTTGAGTTTATTTTTGCAGTGAAGTTTCTCCAGGAGGACCTTTTAGCTTCTTTAATTGTGCGTCTAGTTTTAGCTCTTTGTTGTCTATATTTGTCTATATTTTCTGATGAAGGGTTAGTTTTAAATTTCCTGAGGATTCTTTGGCATTCTCTGATCATAGTTTTGCACTCCTCCGTAAACCAGGGATTGTTATGTTTTGGGGAAGTTGTAGTTTTAGGTATGGTTTTGTTTGTTATATTAATTAGGGTGTTTGTGAAATGTATTATAGGTTCTTCTTGGTTTGTATTTGTTTCTGGGATTAGGGTGTCATGGCATAGTTTTTTTTGTAGTCTTGCCAGTTTGCTTTTTTGAAGTTCCATCGTGGGGTTTTTGAGACTGTTTGTGGGTCTGATTTTCCTGGTTTAGTATTTTCTATTATGATTGGAAAGTGGTCACTGCCACAGGAATCTTCATGTACCCTCCAGTTATATTCTATAAAGGTGGCTGGATTGCCGAGTGTTAGATCTATAGCAGAGAATGTACCTGAGGATGAGCTTAGGTGGGTCTGAGCTTTCCGATTGTGAAGACATAAGTTGTTGTTATTAATGATTTTTTCAAGGGTCTGACCTCTTTTGTTCGTTGTCCTGCTTCCCCAGAAAATGTTGTGGCTATTGAAATCTCCCATCAATATATATGGTTTAGGTAGTTGATTTATTAGATTATTTAGCTGTTCTTCATTTATAGGGTCTTGAGGTGGAATATATATAGAGCAGATGGCGGTGGTTTTGTGTAAAGTTGCTGAAATTGCTACTGCTTGTAGGGGGGTGCTGATGTCGATTTTGCTTTGGGGGATGTTTTTCCTTATTAGGATTGATACACCACCCGAAGCTCTTAGTCCCGTGTCATGTATGTAGTCGTATTGCTCATAATTTTTCATGTTTATTTTATCATTGCTTTTTTTAATGTTTCTTGGAGACATACAATGGTAGGATTTTGTTCAGTTATTAACAGCTGGAGCTCGTTGTAATTTGCCTTGTAGCCATGACAGTTCCATTGGATTATCTTGTGGGTATTTTGGTATTTGGCCATAACTGTTTGTGTAGTGTGTGTGTGTACTATTTAATTTTCGATTTTAGGTGTTGAGTATATTTTGGTTTCCATACTTTCTATGTTTCTGGATTTACTTTTGGTTTTTGTAGGGGTGTGTTGAGTAGGTTTTTGTTTTTCTTCTTTTTCTCTGGTTCTTGAGGTTGATCGGTTTCTGTTTTTGATCGTTAGTGTTTCATTTTTTCGGCTAGAGGTTGAAGGGATGTTTTTTGATTTGTCAGTTGGAGTTAGTTGTACATTGGGTATAATAGTTTTAAGGGTTTTGATTAGTTCCTGCAGGTCCTTTATTAAATTTGTTAATTCTTCTATTTTTTTTGTTTTCATTTGTGTTTTTGCTTCGTTTTCTATTTGATTTGAGGGGGTGCTAGTAACCTGCAAAAAAGTTCATTTGTTAAAGGGATTTTCTATGAGTCTTCTTGCTTCAGGAAAGGTAATGTTTTTGGTGATTTTCATTTTGATAATTTCCTTTTCCCTTTCCTAGATTTTGCAGTACTTTGAGTCCGCTCTATGATTCCCTTTGCAATTGTTACAGTTTCGACTGTTTTTGCAGGATTCCTCCATGTGATTTGGTTCCTGCTCTTCACATTTAACACACACTTGTTTCCTTGTGCAGTGCTTCTTCAGGTGTCCATATTTCTGACAGTTATGACATCTTCTGGGATTAGGG
The DNA here is from genome assembly GCA_963585895.1 of Sepioteuthis lessoniana. Lineage (NCBI taxonomy): Eukaryota > Metazoa > Mollusca > Cephalopoda > Myopsida > Loliginidae > Sepioteuthis > Sepioteuthis lessoniana. Next base: position 22,907 of record CAUZXS010000179.1, read on the forward strand.
ATATATGTTTCAACTTTAACCACTGTATAGCCTATTTTTATTTCTAAAGGGGCTTTTGGATTATTGAAGGTTAAAATGTAGGTATTGGTTTCAATTATTTCATTTTTTTTTTTTAATGTCTATCAAATTTTACTTTTTAGTTCATTTTTAATTTCCATTATTGAGCATAATGATAGCTCTCTATTTCTTATCACCCCTTTAGAGGTGTTTAACCTCTCATGGGGATGAGCTTTTATGTCTATGTTGTGGATTTTTTCTTTTTGCTTTAATATTATTTCAGCTTGTTGTTTTTTTCTGTTACCTCTATAAGAATGGTTCCATTTTTCAAGTTTTTTACGGTTTTGGGTGTTATTAAAGCTGAAATACTTTTTCTATGACGAAGGGAGATGTTTTTGTCACTAGAATGATGAACCTTGGATATAGCTCATCATTATCTGAATCACATTCAATATGGGGTCTTTTTGCTTGGGTTTTTGTTTTTTCGGAAGCCATAAAAGTGTTAGATGAGTTTCATTGAACATGCTCCCCACCCACCTCGGAGCCCCATATGGGGATGTGCCTAGGGGGGAACCCTTGCAACATCAGGGCTACATGTTCAGTATACTCATGCTGGTGATAGACAAATTAATTTTTTGTTCCTGGGTTTTCGTTCCCAAGATAACTACTTCCCCAGGGACTACGAGTCTTTCCACAGCATGATTGACCCAACAGCCATCATCCTCATTTAGACTTAAAAAAAAAAAAAAAATCTAAGAGAGTACTGTCATGACCAGCCGATTGATCAGATCGGGCCTCTCCAACCGCCCGTCTAGCTCAGTAAGGGCCAAAGTGGTGTGTTGCAAGAGACTTGACCACTCGATTTTCAGGCCAAGTACTGCTCAACCACCAGGATTCCGTCCTTAAGCATCACGGGTCGCTACTCACGGCCAACAGGTAGCCTCGTTGGGGGGAGGGGGGTTACCCCTCTGCAGAGGTGCAGTCAGCATATTCTACAGCCCCAGCTGACAGGGCGGTAATTTTCATGAAAAGACAAAAGAAAAATAACATACGTACATGTGTCAATGCTAAGTAACACACTATTTATAATTAGAGGTTGATAAAATATAATTTATTTGTTCAATTAATCTAACATAAATGGCTTTAACATAATAATCTTAAAAATCACAACAGGTTATAAAGTGTTTCTATTTAAGATAATCAAGAACACATTAAACGTTTATAGTTCTTTAAAAAAAAAAGTTATCTAAGGGAGTTAATAAATCTTAGTTTTATCTTGAGAAAAAACATACAGCAATTTTCAGTGAAGTCAGTCTCAATTATTAAAGCTAAAATCCCATGTACATACAATTGAAAGATTTCCAAGTTTAAATTATGGTTTATTGATATCTAATAATCTATGGGAATTTACTTCAATTGAAAAACTTTATAAGAATTGCTTAAACAACACCTTAAGAGTAACAAGTTTAGGTAATTTCTATTTTAAGGAAGTGAACATACAATTTTGAGTTTTCTTAATACCAATTAACAAAAAAAAACAAAAAAACTATTATATAACTTTCTAAAAATTAACTCAAAAAGGAGATTTGGTGAAGTTAAAATTCACAACAGAATTTTACAATGTAATGGCAGTTAAATATGATGTTAGATTATTAGATGATGAATTAAAATTAGATTAAATGAAAGCATTTTTACTTACCATCCATAAGTCTCCAATTAAGCAAGGGGTCATACACAAAGGCCTCCAAAACAGCCATAAGACTGTCTTTGTGTTCTCTCAGCACAGACATTACACTATCACAGGTGTGTCGGTAAATACCATCAATACCAGTTACCTTAAAGTATACACATGCAAAACAATGAATTCATTCACAATTTAATAAAAGAATTTACAAAACAAAACTAAATCTGAATATTCATAAATAGTTGGATTGTAATTAGATTTAGAAGTAAAGGTACTCATATTAAAAAAAATTTAAAAAACAAACTAATAAAAAAAAAAAAAAGATGTTACTAATTGGTACAGAAGTCATCATCATGTCGTGCTGCCAGCACGGATATCCCTGACCCTCTCTCGCCACTTCTCCCTATTGTTCATTGCTTCTAGCAGGTCCTCAGGGCTACATCCCATATCCTCACATAGTTGCTGTATGAAGGTTCGAGCTGGTCATCCTGCTTTTGTTTGGCCATATGAGGAGGTCCATAGGAGTATATCACTTATGAGCTCGTCCCTGCTTCTCCAGCAGTGTCCAGCATGTCTGGTTCGTTTAACTTTGATAGTTTTTGTGATGGGAGGTAGGTGGCTGTACAGTTGCTGCTTTGTGGGATGTTGCCCTCAGGGCTTCAAAATTGCTTGCAGCATTCTTGTGTAGTTGCCGTTTCTCCAGCCATTTAGTTAGCGTCCATGTAGTGCATCCATATAGCAGGATTGAGACGACCGCTGTTTGGAAGAAACAGTGTTTCATTTTATCGGTCAGGTCTGACTTCCATATGACCGATAGCTTATTGATAGCTGTCCATGCCTTCATTAGCCGTGTGTCGATGTCTGTCTCGGTTGATGAGACACTGCTTCCTAGGTAGGTGAACTTGTCTACTAGTTTCAGAGAGCGACTGTCTAGTGTGGAAATGTCACCTGTTTGATTAAAGCACATGTATTCCGTTTTGTGTGCATTTACATGGGGGCCAATGCCTGCGACGGCTCGTTCCAAACTATGCAGTAGGGTTTCAGCTTGGGCAGGCGTATTTGCCAGAATCACTATGTCATCGGCGTAGTCGGTGTCTGTAATTGTTTTTGCGGGGTACCTTCTGCTTCTTTTCTTTGTCAGCTCGAAGCCATTTCGTTTGATTTTATCAATCGATGTTCTAAGCACATAATCTAGACAAATGATAAAGAGGTATGGGGCTAGTGTGTCCCCTGGCAGTTCTCCTGCTACAATATCGAAGTAGTCTGTGTCTCCATCCGGAGAATGTATTTTCACTTTGGTGTTTCTATAAAGAATCATTATTGCTGCGACAGTCTCTTTTGGTATGCTAGTACGATTTGTTTCATCTTCCCTCTGTAATCAAAAGCCTTGGTAGAAATCGACAAATAGTATCATAGCCTGTCGGTTTTTTGCCCACACGCTTTCAAGGATTCTACGGATAGTCAATATTTGTGAGGTCATAGATCTATTTCATCAGAAGCCATTTTGGTTTTTCCTAAGAATGTTGTCAATTTTGGGTTCTATGCGGTTTTGTAGTAGGGCATAGTATATTTTGTCTGCTATGGGTGTAATTGCTATACCTCGGAAGTTCTTGGCTAATCTGAGGTCACCCTTTTTAGGGATCCATCTGTCTATCGAATTTTGATTATAAACTGCGTTAGTGTCGGAGTAGAATTGTCTAGTCTTCCATATTTCTGGGGGAATTTCATCAAGCCCTGCGGCTTTCATATTTTTAATTTTTTATAAGTACTGAGTTGAGTTCTTCTTGAGTAAACAGTCTTAGTTTAATGTCTAATTGCTGACTAATAATTCTGTTGATTGGTTCATGCGTAACTTTTGGTGGGTTTCCTAGTAGATTCTGGAAATGCTGTTTCAACAGTTTTATTCTTTCTTGTTGGTTTGTAGCTTTCAATTTAGCTTTGGCTGTGCTCTTCCTTCTACTCACTTCATTTATCATTTGCTATGCTATCCTAGATTGCCTATCTTCCACTGAGTCTCTAATCTTATCGATCTGATTCTGTATGAATTCTGTCTGTTCTTTTAGATATATGCTTGCAAATTCATTTTGTGCCTTTTTTAGTTTTATTTTTGTTTTGTTTTACGGCATATCAACCACAAGGGGTCATTTAATGCTGGTTCAGTTTTTGAGCTGGTTCAGTTTTTGAGCTTCTTTTGGAGGTTCCTTAGGGGGATTTGTTTCAAAGTATTTTGATGTTTTTCCTGGTTTATGTTCAGTTATAGGTTTAGGGTTTGTACTGTTGGAGGAGAGTTTTAAGAGTGTGGGTTTTATTTCTTGAATGAATTCTGGCCAGTCTTTAGGTCCTAGTATGAGTAGCTTGGAGATTATTTCTTGGTAGTTTTCTTCTTTTTTACTCTCTGTTTTTGGGTTGTTTTGGGAGATTTGGGAGTAGGTTTTGTTTTTTATGTAGCCTTCAACAATTTTTGGGCTTCAGGATAGGGAATGTTTTTTGTGTGTTTTATGGTTAAGATTTCTTTTTCTTTTTTCCAGGCTGGGCATGATCTGGTATACGATGGATGGTCTTCACCGCAGTTGGCACATCTGTTGTTGAGATTGCAGTTGATGGTGGTATGATTTGGTTCTTGCTCTCCACATTTACCACATATAGTATGTCCATTGCATACACTCCCATGATGGCCAAATTTTTGGCATTGATAGCATCAGAGTGGATTAGGAATATATGTTTCAATTTTTTCATTGATGTAGCCGATTTTTATTTCTTTCGGAGTTGTTGGTGAGTTGAAAGTTAATATATACGTGTTTGTTTGTATTGTTTGGTTTTCTTTTTTGATTGTAATTCTTTTTATGTCAGTTACACCTTGGTTTCCTAGTTCGGCCAATATCTCTTATCTTGAACACTGAGAGAGTTCTTTATTCCTTATAACTCCTTTAGATGAGTTTAGGGTTTTGTGGGGGTATGTTTTAATTTTTAAGGTGTGAAATGTTTTCATATTTAGTAAAAAGTTTGTATGTTTTTTATTTTCAGTTTCAACCATTATTGTTCCGTTTCTCAAGTTTTTAACTGATTTTGGACAGATACTTGAGATTATTTTTTTCATGAGGAATGGTGATAGTTTGGTAAGTGGAGTATTTTCAAGCGATTCTAATATGATAATTTTTGGAAATGGAGGTTCATGTAGCAATCTCTCTTCATCAGAGTTATCTGATTCTATATAAGGTTGTTTTAAGTTCTTTTTGTTTTGGCTTGGGTTGTATTATCGAGCTCCATGGATATGTTTCATGAGTTTCATTGGCTATGCTCCCCACCCACCACAGAGCTCCATACGGGGATGCGCCTAGGGGAAAACTCATTCGCCTAGTAACATCAGGGCTACATAGCCAGTATACTCATGCTCATGGTAGACAATTTTAATTTTGTCGCTGGGTTTTCATTCCCAAGATAATTACTTGCCCAGGGACAGAAAGGAGAATAGGTCTTTCCTCAGCATGTTTGACCCTTCAGCCATTGCCCTCTAATTCAGATATTTTTAAAAAATCTGAAAGAGGGCTGACATGACCAGCCGATTGATCGGATCGGGCCTCTCCAACCGCCCATCTAGCCCAGCAAGGGCCAAAGTGGAGTGTTGCAAGCCACATGACCTCTTTGGTTGCCAGGTCATGGACTGCTCAGCCACCAGGACCCCATCCTCAAGCATCACGGGTCGCCACCCACGGCCAACAGGTAGCCTCATTGGGGGGGGGGGTTATCCCTCTGCAGAGGTGCAGTCAACATATTCTACAGCCCCAGCCTACAGGGCGGTGCCTTTTTTAGTTTTATGGCTGTCACGTGATGGCTCACGGAGATGAGGAGATGGGAATGATACTCTCCCCCCGTTGAACTAAAATTATCTAGCAGTCAAAAAGTGACCGTTAGAAATGAATGTGGGTCACACAGATGTTTGCACTTAAGTGACCTTGGGTCGCCGGACATCGGAAGGGGAAAGAGAAAATGAAGCCAAATGATTGGTGGGGGGACCCCAAACGGAAGTGGGGTTCCCTTCCCCTCAACGGAAGTAAATACAAAAAAAGGTAGTTTTTGAGCAAGTCCCGTGGCAGACGGACGATAGCCATTTCACTCCGGGCTAAAGACAAAAGACTGAGACATGAGAGACCTGAGTCTCTCAAGCCAGCATTAAAAACAGTACAAAGTCTATTAGCCCGTGAAAGAAGAGAAATTCTCCAGTGGAACCCCGTCAAAAAAAATAAGATAAGTAACTTTGGGACATTTTCCCTTTACACCCAAATTTTGTTACCACTCTCTCTCTCAATTTGGAAAAGGATAAAAGCCAAGAAAAGACATTTATATTCATGGACTATCCTATTATATATCTTTGACATTTTGAACGTATATATATATATATATATATATAACCGTAGTAAAGAACCTATGTATTTCCATTTTACCATGTGGTCTATGTTATTATTCCATGCTTTCCTTTCAGCTTCTATTCGCTTACATTATCTTGCTTAGGACTGTCCTATTAATTCCTAAAGTATCACACGGGAAACCGGAGTTGCCGACTGTAGCAATATTAATATTATTACAACTAAGACCTATAGGCCCGTATTCTTCAATTATCTAAGGGAAAGAAGTTTAGTGGCCTGGTGGGTGTGTGATATTGTGAAATTTTGGACCCCTTTGCCAGCGGTGGCCAGTCTGGCCCTAAATTATTCCCTCACGTAATATGCCAGTTCTTATCTGCCTGAGAAAAGAACTCTGAACGGGACTTATTTCGGTAGGGGATCAAGTGCCAACCTGCCCCGTCTTCACACGTGCGAAAATAAAGTCCCGTTTAGGGATTTTAGACAATTTCGCCCCACAGACCTTTTATGGTGTCTCGTCCGGAGATATTTTAATCCTTAATTCCCGACCTCATGCAGACCTAAAATGGGGGCTCGTTTCCGGAATGATTATTATTAATAATATTTATTGCTAGTAGTCGTGTGACAATTCCTGCCGTTTAAATCTACCCTGGGAGACCGTGAAAGAAAAAAAAGCAATATTGTTGAAACAGTCAAATTACTTGTTGATATAACTGTTTGAAAAAATTTTTTAAAAAAATGGACAAAATAGAGAACTTTTTAAAAGAACCCTCCATGGAAAAGTTGGAGAAGCTGAGAAAAAGCGAGATAATAAAAATTGGCGAGAAGCTTGAGTTAAATGTTCAGAATTCTATGAGAAAGCATGAACTCGTTATAAAAATAGCAAGACACATGGTCGACGAAAATGTTTTCGAGGAAGCAGTATTAGAAGAGCTACCAACGGAAATGATAAGAATGACTCCAGAAGAAATTGAACTGGAGAAAATTAAAATACAAGCACAAATGGAACTACAGAGAAATAAAATGGAACTGGAGAAAGTAAAAATTCAGCAAGAAACAAGGCTGCGAGAAGTCGACTTGGCAATAAGAGGACGCAAAGAAAGCCATGACAGTTTCGAAGTGACGAAGCAAGCGAGGCTAGTCCCAAAATTTGAAGAAGCCAACGTGGACGGATACTTCGCACATTTTGAGCGAACTGCGCTAAATCTTGGATGGCTGAAAGAATGCTGGTCGATGCTACTCCAAACTGTGCTGACAGGAAAAGCACAGAGAGCATATGCAACTCTGCCGACAGAAAATTGCGCCGACTATGATTTGGTGAAAGCAGCGGTTCTTAAAAGCTTCGAGTTGGTTCCAGAAGCTTATAGACAGAAATTCAGAACACAGAGAAAAACTGAAAACCAGTCTTATGTGGAATTTCTGAGAGAAAAAGAGAATGCACTGGATAAGTGGTGTGGCTCTAAGAGGATAGACGGAGACGTTGAGAAACTCCGGCAGCTAATATTAGCTGAAGAATTTTTAAACTGTGTGCCAGAAGAAGTCAGGGTTCACCTAAGTGAAAGAAAAACTGACGTGACCTATGAAATGGCTGCACTAGCAGACGAATACATCCTCACACACCGAAAGACGAAGGAAAAAACGTTCACGGGAAACAGAGTGAAGTTTAAAGCTGAGTTAAGACCTAAGGAAGAAAATAGAAGGACCTTCCAAAGTAGCAGCAGAACAGTGGTCTGCTATAAGTGCGGAAAGGCTGGACACATAGCCATAAGGTGTCAGCTAGGAAAAGGTCCTGAAAGAAACCAGACCCAGCCGAGAAAACCTCAAGGAGCTGTAACAACACCTAGAGGGAACCAGTCCTATCGACCCTGGACGAAAAAAGGGATGATAAAAGGCCCACACGGAGGACCAGTGGAAGTCTCAATTTTACGAGATACCGGAGCATCTCAGTCGTTACTTCTACGAAATAAATTACCTAAAAGGGTAATAGAAGCAACACGTGAGACTGTGATGATAGAGGGTATCGGCGGAAAGAGGGTAAAAATACCGCTGTGTAAAATAACCCTAAAGTCCCAGTGGAAAGATGGACCAATTAAAGTTGGTGTGGTAGACAAACTACCTATGAGAGGAATTTCCCTTATACTGGGAAATGAAGTAAAAACTAAAAAGTGTCACCCGAAAAAGATGGCGAAAATAAGCGCCATAAATGAAGAAAGAAAGATGGCGAGGATGAACCCCAAACATGAAAAAAAGATGGCGAAAATGAGCGCCAAAAATGAAGAAAGAAAGATGGCGAGAACGAACGCCCAGCATGGAGACAAGATGGCGGCTGAGCCACGTGCGAGATATAAACGACACAGTCGCTCGCAAAGTGAGAAGGTGGAAAGAAAAGAAGTGAACCTTCCACCCCTCAATAAACAAGAAGATAAAAGGACCAGTCGTCAGAGAAAAGATGAAGGCCCAACGAGTATTAGGAATAAATTCCCTAATACTTATCGAGAGGATAAGAGGAAAATAAGAGGACCCTCACAAGTGGCTAAGAAGGAAGAATTTGAAAAGGGCGACGAAGTCCTGCTACTATCATCGAATAAAGGACCCCACTGTGGTGGACGATATATAGGTCCCTACGTAATATCACAGAGAATAGACAAGAGGACATACAGAATTGATACCAACGAGGGAAAGAAGAAGACACAAGTGTGTCACACAAACAAATTGAAGAGATATGTCCGTCAAGAAGGCCCACCTCGAAAAATTAAGAACTCGGAAATGCCGAATAAATTCGAGGAGAAATTAAGCCAGTTGTCTGTCTCAGAGAGAGGGGACTTAGAGAAATTAATAAAAAAATACCCAGGCTTATTTCTCTAACGCCCCACGAAAATGTAGTAGCAGAACATTCTTTTCGTAGTTGTTGAGAGAAAGAAAGAGAGAGAGAGAGAAAAACTAAAGGAAATGAGGAATTCTCGCCCCCAATGTTGAAATATGAGATGGACGAGAAAGCTGTGCTTCAACAAGTGACGGAGAGGGGAAAGAGAGAAAAGAAAAGGAAGTTTTCTCCCCAAAGCTTGACAATTAAAATTATAAAGTCTTCAAAAGTGACGAAGAAAGAAAGAAAGAAAGAAGGACTTACCTCCTCAAGGTTTGAAATATGATACGGCCAAAAGCCGAGAGAGAAAAAGAAAGAAAGGAAAACGAGATTAAAGAAAAAGAAAAGGGAGAGAGAGAGAGAAAGAAAGAGAAGAGAAATTGTTTTCTCCTATAGTGAAAAAAAAAGGAAGGACGAAAAAAGGAAAAGGAAAGAATTCGTCAAAGCGTGAAGAAGAAAGGGGATGAAAGAAAAGTAAAGTGAGAAAAAAAAAAAAAAAAAATGAAAGAAAAGGAGAAAGAACAGTGAATTGAATTGCCTTTTTTTTTTTCTATGATATTTCTATTCCTCCCCCCTTTCTTCTCTTAAGGAAGGAGGTGTCACGTGATGGCTCACGGAGACGAGGAGGTGGGAATGATACTCTCCCCCCCCCCGTTGAACTAAAATTATCTCGCAGTCAAAAAGTGACCGTTAGAAATGAATGTGGGTCACACAGATGTTTGCACTTAAGTGACCTTGGGTCGCCGGACATCGGAAGGGGAAAGAGAAAATGAAGCCAAATGATTGGTGGGGGGACCCCAAACGGAAGTGGGGTTCCCTTCCCCTCAACGGAAGTAAATACAAAAAAAGGTAGTTTTTGAGCAAGTCCCGTGGCAGACGGACGATAGCCATTTCACTCCGGGCTAAAGACAAAAGACTGAGACATGAGAGACCTGAGTCTCTCAAGCCAGCATTAAAAACAGTACAAAGTCTATTAGCCCGTGAAAGAAGAGAAATTCTCCAGTGGAACCCCGTCAAAAAAAATAAGATAAGTAACTTTGGGACATTTTCCCTTTACACCCAAATTTTGTTACCACTCTCTCTCTCAATTTGGAAAAGGATAAAAGCCAAGAAAAGACATTTATATTCATGGACTATCCTATTATATATCTTTGACATTTTGAACGTATATATATATATATATATATAACCGTAGTAAAGAACCTATGTATTTCCATTTTACCATGTGGTCTATGTTATTATTCCATGCTTTCCTTTCAGCTTCTATTCGCCTTACATTATCTTGCTTAGGACTGTCCTATTAATTCCTAAAGTATCACACGGGAAACCGGAGTTGCCGACTGTAGCAATATTAATATTATTACAACTAAGACCTATAGGCCCGTATTCTTCAATTATCTAAGGGAAAGAAGTTTAGTGGCCTGGTGGGTGTGTGATAGTGTGAAATTTTGGACCCCTTTGCCAGCGGTGGCCAGTCTGGCCCTAAATTATTCCCTCACGTAATATGCCAGTTCTTATCTGCCTGAGAAAAGAACTCTGAACAGGACTTATTTCGGTAGGGGATCAAGTGCCAACCTGCCCCGTCTTCACACGTGCGAAAATAAAGTCCCGTTTAGGGATTTTAATCAATTTCCCCGTCACATGGCATTTATGTTCATCGGGTTCTTCCTATTGCATTTGGAGGCAGTTTTCACATCTGCACGTTTTTCTCTAACCACTAATATTTCATATGGGACTCTAGATTAAGTTCTATGTTTTGCTAGAATGCATTTCACTGCTGCCTCAAGGTGTGTGTTGACGAAATTTTCATATTTGTCATTTGGGGTACGTTTTTCTGTCTTCCCCTGTAATGCATCGAATCTGTTTCTCAATTCTAACACATATTTATCACTGTTGTTAAGAAGGGCTCAGTCATAGTGTTTGGTGGTCACAGTTCATGTGGCGTTCTTTTGTAAGCTTAGTCGTATTTTTGCCGTGACTATTCGGTGATCAGAGGACACACACCCACGAAAGAGTGTGCCTCGAAATTCATTGTGCTATTTTTCCATTTCTTGTTTATAAAGACGTAGTCTATCTGTGCTTTTGTACTGTTTGCATATGTGTAGGTCCATAATTTTCCCTGCCTTTTTGGAAAGTTTGTATTGAGGCATGTTAATCTATTTTCTATCATGAAATCTGTTAGATGTGGTCCATTCCTGTTAGACGTGTTGTGTAGGCTGTATTTGTTGTTTCCGTTTTTCCCCGAGTTGGGTATTCATGTCTCTGCCAATGAGTAGAACGTTGTGTTTCAGAATGCTACGCACTAGGGAGGATAGCTCATCGTAGAAGGCGATGAGTTCAGTTTCTTCACTAACATTGGTAGGGCTGTAGCAGGAGATGATTGTTGCTCTGGGGTTGCCATTAAAAGTAGCTACCATCATCCTAGGTGGTATTCTCTCTATGCTATTAAGTGATTTTAACACTCTTGGTCCTATAAGTATTCCTACATCTCCTACTGTGGCATTGACAGAGTTTTTCCATGCTGATGCAATGGCTAGTGTCCATCCATTGCCAGTATCGTGATATTTGATATCCTTGTGCGTGTATCTGTGTTCTTGTATGCATATTATGTCTATCTTATGTTCTACGGCCGATGCAGTCAGCTCCGGTAGTTGACCTATTCTATTTAAGGTTCTAATGTTGAATGTCGCTATTTGTATTGCTTGTTTGCATTTTAGTAGTTTTTGTTGCTAAAGCTGATTTCGAACACTGAGGCCAGGGTTCCAACCTCAGCAGGATGCGCCCCTTTTTTACCCACGCGAAGAGTGATGCAGTTTATATATGTGGTTTGAGTGTGGGTCATGGTTATCTTTTGATGGCTGTTTTTATTCTCATCTATAGAAGCCACTCTTGTAGATGAGCAGCAGTAGTTCCTCGATCAAACTGACGATCCTGACCATTGAGCCACGAGATTCATACGACCAGGTTAAGCATTGCGTAAGGTCGTCAAAGGGTTTATTCCCATAACTTTATGTCCATCATGCTGCTTCCCATGGGTACGTTAAAATAAAAAAAAATAAAAAAAAGGCCCTTTGTTTCTTTTCCAGTAAGTTTTAACTTACAGTCCAGGAATAATATATTGATAAAAGAATTTTTCTTTTTTTTTTCCTTTCACATTCTATTTTAGCTCCAACCTTCTTTTGTTTGTTTGTTTTCCTGTCTTCTGAAATTGGCCCAAACATGCGTTTTGGTTCTACTTTTTTACTAAAATAGAATTTCATAGTCCAACAGTGATTTCCAGTGGGCACATGTATATTCTTTCATAGCTACCTTTGTTGTCTACCATTTTGGGTAGGCCTGCTACTTGGTAGGGGGCGGGGGAGCGGATACAGTTGTCATTTCACTATTTGTTTCAGGTTTTTTTTTTTTTGGCATGGAGGACTTTCTTTACTTAGGCTTATTCATATAATTAAAAACGTACTTGACGCACATATATATATATATATATATATATATAACAGAAATCATTTTTCCTCTAATGACATCAGAACAATAAGTTTAATTATAAAAATCTTATTTTTACTTCATGCACCCAAGATAGGAAAATATATTTCTTAATTTTATTGATATAAATTTGTAAAGAGCAACATGTTCATGCATGTTTTTTGAAAGTTAACTGTTTTCCAAGACCCCAAAATTAGTTTCCAAAAAGATACTTTGATTTAAGTTACTGCCTAGAATAGGTAGTTAATTGAATCTTCCTATCATTTTGTATTAAACTAAAAACATTTTAGAGAATAAAACATTTTTCTTTTTTTTGTTTATTATTCTGAAACTTTTAATGTTTTAAGTTATTATATTATAGTACTTTAAAGATCCAGCAAACTTTTTCCATCCAGATGTTGAGGCTATAAAAAAAAAAAAACATTTTCCTAATAAAAGAACAAAATACTACTTCTACCTTACTGATGATCAAAAGGAACTATCATCATCATGTCGGGCCATCGGCACGGATATCCCTGACCCTCGCTCGTCACCTCTCCCTATCGTTCATCACTCCCGGCAGGTCCTCAGGGCTACACACCATATCCTCACAGAACTGCTGTATGTACATGGCGCATTCAATAAGTTTCCAGACTTTTTTGTACAGGCATTTAAAATTGTCATAGACTTTTGAAAATTCACTATGTTATTGCTATATTATGAGATGACTGACCAATTTTTATGATTTCAGCTGCAAATGAACAGCTACAGCAGCAATTGGAATACACCCTACTAAAGCCTGATTGTCACACCTGGTGATTTTCAAAAGTGCAATCTGGACGTGAGGACACTTTAGAAGAACGATATGCTATAAAATTCTGTTTTAAACTTGGAAAAAATGCCACAGAAACATATGGAATGTTTCAGATTGCTTTTCGACCATCTTGCATGAATCAAGCATCAGTTTTTGAGGGGCATAAGAGATTCAAGGAAGGCAGGGAGTCTGTGAGCAATGATGAGAGGTGTGGGAGGAGTAAGGAAGTCAATACACTAGAGTTGATTGGCCAAAGGGTTAGGGCCAGAGTTGACTGGCCAAAGGGTTACGATGTTGAGATTTTAAGGGAGTTCAACAAGAGATTCCGTCAAAAGAGGCCAGCACTCTTCAAATCCGGTCACTGGCATTTCTACCAGGACAATGCACCAGTCCACAACTCCATCCTTGTCACAAACTATTTGACCAAGATGGGCATCAAGACTGTTCCTCACCGTCCCTATAGTCCAGACCTTGCTCCCTGTGACTTTTGGTTATTCCCAAAGCTCAGAGGCTGTCATTATGAGACAATTGAGGAGATGAAAGAGGCTGTGACGAAGGTCATTGACACGCTCACACAAGAGGACTTCCATGGGGCCTTCCAGAAGTTGTTGGAAAGGTACAACAAGTGCATTGCAGCCGGAAGAGATTACTTCAAAGGGGACTAAAGTTTCACGTGTGTACTATCAATAAAAGTGCCCATACGAAAGAAGTCTGGAAACTTATTTAATGATCCTCATCGGTTCTAGCTGGTCGCCATGCTTTCACTCGGCCATGTGAAGATGTCCACAGGAGTATATCACTTATGAGGTTATCCCTACTTCTCCAGCAGTGTCCTGCATGTCTGGTTCGTCGAATTTGGATAGTTTTTGTGATGAGTGGTAGGTGACCGTATAGCTGCTGCTTTATGGAATGTTGCCTCCAGGACCTGTTCAACATTGCTCGCAGCATTCTTGTGTAGTTGCCGTCAAACTTTTTCTCCAGCCGTTTAGTTAGCGTCCATGTAGTGCATCCATATAGCAGTATCGACACGATTACTGCATGGAAGAAAGTGCGTTTCATTTTATCAATCAGATCTGACTTCCATATGACCGATAGCCTATTGATAGCTGTCCATACCTTTGTAAGTCGTGTGTCAATGTCTGTCTCGGTTGATGAGACACTGCTTCCTAGGTAGGTGAACTTGTCTACCAGTTTCAGAGAGCTTCTATTTAGTGTGGAAATGTCTCCTGTTTGATTATAGCACATATATTCCATTTTGTGTGCATTGACATGGAGGCCAATGCCTGCGGCAGCTGGTTCCAGACTATGTAGTAGGGTTTTGGCTTGGGCGGATGCATTTGCCAGAATCACTATGTCATCGGCTGTGTCGGCGTCAGTAATTGTTTTTGCAGGGTACCTTCAGCTTCTTTTCTTTGTCAGCTTGAAACCATTTTCTTTGATTTTATCGATCGATGTTCTAAGCACATAGTCTTAAGAGGTATGGGGCCAGGGTGTCTCCTTGCAGTAACCCAGCTATACAATGTCGAAGTAGTCTGTATCTCCATCTGGGGAATGCTCTTTCACTTTGGTGTTTCTATAGAGAATCATTATGGCTGCGATGGTTTCTTTTGGTAGACCATATGCAAGTAGAATTTGCTCCATCTTCCCTCTGTGTATGGAATCAAGGGCCTTTGTAAAGGCGACAAATAATATTGTAGCCTGTAGGTTTTTTTGCCCGTACGCCTTCGAAATAATAAAATCATCAAAGTAAACCAAACCTAGACAAATCTTTTCAATAACTATCAGATTGAAGTATTATTAGTAAAAAGTAAAGACCTCCTTCAACTCTTTAAATACTTCTGTGACACTCAAATTCCATTTTGATGAGTGACTGGTCAAAAAGAAGGAAAATAAAACTACAAGATCTAAACAACAGACTGGTAGCATATACAACTATACATTTCATGAATACATGGCTAAAACTACAGTATGTTTAAAGATCATTATGTTATTCATATATAAATGCAAGATCCTTACCAAATTTTTCTCCAGTAGAAGTTATATGGTTATAATGATGTGAATCGAATAACATAAGAATATTCAATCAACTTACCTCCATTGCATTAATCAACATACGAGTCAAGCGGAATGGGATCTTTTCAGGAAACTTTTCTCGTGTCATTGCCACTTCAAAGCAGTCACCAAAATCAATATGGATAATTTTGCCACTCATTCGATCCAACATTAGATTGGAAGGATGTCTATGAATAAACATTAACAATACAAAAATTCTGAAAATGTTCTATATATCACTAATCTAACCATAGAGTTGGGGGGGGAAAAAACAAAAAAATAAACAATATGATTATAACTTTAAAATTATAACATTAAGAAGTTAATTTAGTTATATTTTAATCACAAAATATTTGAAAAGAGTATTTTTCACATGTTGGTCAGTCATCAAACTATAAAAAATGTTAAAATTAGCAAATTATCAAGATATTTATTAAGAGATTAGAATTTCTAAAAGACATTTTAGGAATGCAAACAAATACCTATATGAATCATACAGAGCCACCATTTTTTTCCTCTGAGACACACACAAAAAAAAAAAAAAAAAAAAATGATTATTATCCATTACCATACAGACTGATAAAACAAAACAATGACCAGTGTCAGTTTGCTATATGCTAAGAGAAATTGTTTGCTCGCATTTCCAAATCTTTACTCAAGAGAATTCACTTTACATATGTCAAAAGCAAACTTCGAGCAATAATACTAATGGACTTTAAAAAAGAAAGAATGTAAAAGTTTTTTTTAAAGAATGAATTTAAGAATATAAAAATAAATTTATAACAAGCATTTATAATCATAAATCAAGAATCTGTGCTGAAATATGTACCTGTCGCCAAGGCCAAGAATATAACCAACCATGGACATGACTGCCAATGAACGAGTATAATTGGTTCTGCGGTCAAACCAAACCTAAAAAAAATTTTTTTAAATACACTAGTATTATAAGCATATACTTTTTCACCCAATACAGCAGCTGTAAAATATATAATTTCAAATTTATATTACAAACCAACATTCATATCAAATCACACAATTTTTTTATAAGCTCCAATAGCAAAATTTTATTAAAAGGTCAAATCAAAAAGAAACTGTGCCAATTCAATATTAAATATTGTGATTAAAGAATGTTTGGACATACTAAATTTACTGAATTATCATATTTTAATAGTATGATCCAGTATGATAATCATTTGTTTGCACTGTTATATGATTTCAAGTATTCCTATGTAATCCAAATAATTTATACACGATAGATAGATGGATGAAGGGATGCATACTCCCCTTCCCTAAAAAGGGGGACCTCGGATTAGCCAAAAACTACCGAGGCATAACACTTACATCCATAGCTGCCAAAATCTACAATGCCCTACTACGAAATCGCATAGAACCCAAAATCAACAACATATACTTAGAAAAAACCAAAATGGCTTCCGAAGAAATAGATCCACGACCTCACAAATATTAACCATCCGCAGAATCCTTGAAGGTGTACGGGCAAAAAACCTACAAGCGACATTAATATTTGTCGACTTTACCAAGGCTTTCGACTCCATTCACAGAGGAAAGATGGAACAAATCCTACTAGCGTACGGCATACCTAAAGAAACCGTAGCGGCAATAACGATTCTCTATAGAAACACTAAAGTAAAAGTACGATCACCGGATGGAGACACAGAATACTTTGACATTGTAGCAGGAGTACTACAAGGGGACACGCTGGCCCCGTACATCTTTATCATTTGTCTAGACTACGTACTTAGAACATCGATTGACAAAATCAAAGAGAATGGCTTCGAACTGACGAAGAAAAGAAGCAGAAGATACCCCGCAACAACAATTACCGACGCCGACTACGCCGATGACATAGCGATACTGGCAAATACACCTGACCAAGCCGAAACACTTCTGCATAGTTTGGAACAAGCAGCAGCAAGCATAGGCCTCCATGTTAATGCACACAAAACGGAATATATGTGCTATAACCAAACGGGGGACATCTCCACTCTAGAAGGAACCCCACTTAAACTAGTAGACAAATTCACGTACCTAGGAAGCAGCGTCAAATCAACCGAAAAAGACATCGAAACGAGGTTAACGAAAGCATGGACAGCTATCAATAGGCTATCGATTATATGGAAATCAGACCTAACCGATAAAATGAAACGCAGTTTCTTCCAGCCAGCGGTCACATCGATACTGCTATATGGATGCACTACATGGACGCTAACAAAACGGCTGGAGAAGAAACTAGATGGCAATTACACAAGAATGCTGCGTGCAATCCTGAACAAGTCCTGGCAGCAACACCCCACAAGACACCAACTGTACGGCCACCTGCCCCCTATCACGAAAACTATTCAAGTTAGACGAACCAGACATGCAGGACACTGCTGGAGAAGCAGAGATGAACTCATAAGAGATGTACTCTTATGGATCCCCACACATGGCCGCGCAAAAGCAGGACGACCAGCTCGAACGTACATTCAGCAGCTATGTGAGGATACAGGTGGTTGTCCTGAAGACCTACCTAGGGCGATGAACGATAGGGAGGAATGGCGAGAGAGGGTCAGGGATATCCGTGCTGCCAGCACGATATGATGATGATGATATGGCTTTCAAGTAAATATTCCTATTCAATAATAATTTTTCTAGTTCTCCCATCTAATACTAATAATTTGCACACAATTATATAATTTCAAGTATTTGAAGCAATGATATGGTTCCAAATAACAGACCTTTGTTGTGGTAGTATATAGAGTTAGATATATGTGTGCATGAACATGTGTATATGTATATCACAGTATACATGTGTGTGTGTGTGTGTATATATATATATATATATATATATATATATATATATATATATATATATATAAAATGTGTGTGTGCATGTGTGGGCCTAGACGTGAGCATGTGTGTAAGCATATGTTGGATATATGTATTGTGGTGTGGATGTGTGTGTATGTATCAGTATATATATATATATCTCTCTCACAGTAGACATATGAGTGGGGTTAGGTATATATATGTCCATATAGTAGCCAAGGTGTGTGTGTGTGTGTGTGTGTGTGTGTGTGTGGTAATGTTGGTCAAAAGTTCGGGATAAGAGAGATTCATTTTTATCTCCCTTAGTACATACAACTTTTGATGCTGGCAAATAGAGGGACAAGATTAGCTATTTCTTTAGAACCTAAATTTGGATGATCCATTACTAGAAATGAAAGGAGATTGCAGGTTTCATATATCTGAGCCAATTTTTGAAAACTAATAATTCGAGTTCAGCCCACATGATTGCTGGTGACCAGAGATAGGAGTTGGACAGAGAAGATAGTCAGTGATTAGCAATTCTATAGACATAGCAGCAGTGGCAAGCTAGAGTTTGCACCACACACCAGGAGTAGTAGTAGTTATCTAAAGGTTCCAAAGTGCGACACAGACTCCCATCTGTGAGTAGGTCCTGTCCTTCAATAACTTGTTAGTCTTTTCTTTTTCCTTGTAACACCACCATCTTCTAGGCAGCAACAATGTTGGGTCTGACATTGCAACACAGCAGAATATACTAAAGTGCAACAAAGTAGGTTGCCCAGTCGGCTGTGGCTGTAGAATACACTGACAGCTTCTTTGCCGAGGGGTAAGACTCCCCCAATGAGTGTCCTGGATATGACATTAAACAATCTGATGTTGAGTTTCCAATAATGCTGGAGCTTTAGGAAATACGGAGTATGCCTTTATTGCCATTGCACCCCAGTCCACTCTGGGCCAGAGTGGTAGCACCTAATAGAGGTCCTATCTGTGGGTCAAATAGAACTAAATTGTGTACTTATGCTAAACGGGATTGTTTGAAATAGAAATAGAACTACTGTTGACACTGAAATTCTGTACTTATGCTAAACTGAACTGTTTGAAATAGAACTGTTTTGAAATTTAATTGTGTGCAAACAAAACAAATTAACTATACTTATATTAAACTGAATTGTTTGAAATTTAATATGGCGTTAAATGACCCCAAAAGGTTGATACACCATAAAACAAAACAACCCACCAATAAAGTAGGCATAATGCAAATTCTTTTTAAACAATATATATAGCTTCAAGTAAGTATTCTTAATGCAAATAATTTGCACACAACTGGTGTTAAGAATAGACATCAACAGGAATTTTACAGTGGTGCAATAACAGAATTGGTAAATATATCAACATTGCAAGAATATGGTATGCTATGGGAATTGCATATCACTGATTCAACATCCAAGAGAGGTTGGTAGTATTTGGTAGTAGCTCAGTTATGCTCTTAAAGAGCTACTCGTATCTACCCAAGTTATGCTCTTAGGTAGCTGCTTGACAGCAAGCTTGAGTTTGTAATAAAGCAAAGCAACACCCGTGATGGTGTATTAGTACATAGGGTTAGATATATGTATATATGTGTGTGCTTGCAAATTGACTATAGTTATAGACATATATATATGTACATGTAGAGGCCTAAGTGTATTTATGCAGTATGTGACAAGATGAGGAAGTAATTCATTCACCCACCTCCCAGTCTGGCAGGCTAATAGGTAAACACATGGGTTTGAACAAAGTGACCTTGGATGAGTATGAGGCTACTCACAGGAAGAGGTACTAAGGAACAGGAAATGATCAAGCACCTTTTGTTTGTTGAGTGGTGTAGAGTAATCCTGAAAATACTGGAAAGTTTGATTATTCTGGGAAAACTATAAAACCTGATCCTGTTCCCAGGCTAAGTAAGTCCCAAGCCACTAATGCTAACATGAGGTAGAGAAGTGAGTGAGTTAGCAGTGACTAGAGAGAGTTGAAAAAGGAAGATGTTAGGGGCAAACAGGCATAGCAGAGTGGCAGGCTAGCATTTGCACAGTATGCTGGGGTGGATGGGTGCTTGAACAGAGCTAGAAGATTCCAGAACATCACACCCACACTGTTTGTGAGCAAGTCCAGTCCCTCAAACTTTTTATTGCCTTCTTATACTTTGTCCATGTGATACTGCCTTCACCTGGGCTTGTATGTATCAGTAGAATATAACAGCACAGAATCCTGAAATTGTGGCACAGGAGAAAATACAGTGGTGCAACCAAGTAAGTATATATGCACAATGAGCAGATACATGAGTGTCAGGCAAGTTGGTTACATCACACCCAATAGTGAAAGATACAAGAAGGAAGTCCATTAAAAAATCATTGTACTTCTTTCATGCGATAATCCACAAGCTGCCTCATATCTCATCATCATGGATGACAATGCTCAATTCTATATAGCATGAGCAGTTTGCCACTAAACACTCATTCATAATCTTAACCCTACAGAACGTTTGTAGGACATTTTCAGTTGTAAATTGTGAACTAGAGTTAACCCAGTTCAAACAGTTGTAGAACTTGCAAGATTCCTCAGATTTAAATCAAAAGATTGAGGAGACATTTGATAGGTGTCATTCATGCAAATGGTGGATATACTAAATACTGACATATTCAAGCCCCAAAACATGTGTTCTTTTGATGATTATCATATGCAGTAAGCACACAGAGAAATACTCCTAAAATCATGCCATAAATTCCATTTTTTACAAGGATGTAATTAAAATACATATTTTCTGGATGACATGTTTGGTTTTTTTTTCATTTACTTGTATTTACATTTACATAACATGCATAGATTTTGTATTGAGTTTTGGTAAAAATCTACTATAGTAGAAAAATCAATGATGCCTAACTTTTGAGTGGATGTATATATTAAAAACAAAAGCCTAACTTTTTCTTGATGTTTTACAGAAGTTATTTCATGGAATAAAAATTTAAATAAAATTGAATTTAAAACAAACAGAAATTCTTCATTTGATATTTGAAATACTTTCGATTATGTGATTATAGCAGTTAAAAGATAAAAATTCAATACCTCTGAACTTGGTGACTTATACCACAAGATTTTTGCAAGATCATCACCATGTGTGTGTTCCAAAGCATGTTCAAACACTTCAACTTTCTCCATTAATGTTAGATGATCATAATCTGGTGCCATCTAATAAAATGAAAATTAAACAAAAAGTTAATTTTATCAATAACCTTTCAGGTACATAAAATAGTTCTGAAGTTTTACTCATAATACATAAGCTATATAGTGCAGCTTCAGGAAAGAACAATCAAAAGAACAACAGCTTTGGAATTCATTTTAGATAATTGATAACAGAATAAATTGTGAACAATTACAAAGTGCAGTATATGCACAATAGGGTAGGTTGATTTTTCACTTTTTTTTTTAAATATCAAAAAGAATAATGCACTGAAAGTTGTGTATATACCTATTAAATACTCATACCAAAAATTAGATCTGAATCTTCAACGGTTTTTTGCGAATTTGGCATGAAAGATTTTGAATAAACACGTACTGAAAAGTCCTCAATTTTGCCAGATTTGGCCTAAATATTGATGTTAAAACCAATCAATTTCAGTATTTAAATTAGAAATCTTATTTTATTTTATGGAAATATAATAAATAAATTATAACAAAACATCAAATTGAAAATTGAACCCCTACCCAACCCTGCTTTACCTGTGTCGAATTTGAAATGTTATTATTCAAGCAGTAATATTCGAATATATTGAAAAAAAATTTTTTTCCTGATATGAATTGAAATACAACAAACAAATATGGAAAAACAAATAATTCTTTAATAATTTTTAATGTATGGAATAAAATAGTTCCATATATGAGCCCTTAGATGAAAACGCTGGTCTCAATTGTCGGCACAAAACTTTTGCAAGTATGTGCTGGTGCCTTGCTTCAAAGCCATACACGGATTGAGAAGCCTTCGTTACTAACTTAACTGCCCATTCCACACCTTGGGAATGTGAAGGGAAATCTGGCAAGTTAATCTTTTCACCAGTTAACAATGAATTCTGTAATTCATTGTCAGAAAAGTCTAGTGTGAGTGGTAGCTCACAGACTCCATTTACTGACAAATCAATTAAATCAGTCCAGTGCACAGCTTTAAAGTTGATCATTGGGATCTTTTTAAATCTTTTCTTGACTGGCTTCCCTCTTCTGAAAGAATATAAAAAATAATTTGAGTTTAATTTTTAATTGTATTTTGTTCTGCTTTAATAATATTTGGTGAAATCAGATGTAATCTTTAAAATGTTTCAATAAATTGGCACCAGTTTTGTATGAATAAATATTAACTTAACTAATGGCCAAAATTCTTTTTATACCCTCTTCTCTCACTTCAGGTTCATCAAATTTCACCGTTGAAAATAAAACATTCTCCGGAAGTAATGCAAAGGCATTATACTGGAGGTTTTTTAATGTAATCCTTTGAACCTCAATTGGTTGCTTTTGTATCCTGTCAATCATATTGTAAATATAAATTTGCTGGTGATGGAACTTGTTACTTTTTTTATATCAAACCAGCAAATAGCATAAACATTCACAATAAAATTTATCAAACTATATAGTTTGGTTGAAAGATTCTGTGGATATGCCCCACGAGTCCATAGGCACATGAGCCTGATGGCCAAAGTTAACCACCTTGCCTGGTTTAATGGACCAATTTTCCACGATGCAAATCTAGGGTCCACCTTACCTCTAGAAATACCAACTGTATATTCATAGAGTAGTCTTTGGTCACTACTAAGGCTATCCATATCTTTCATTCCAAAATAAAACTCCAGGGGATTCTCAACAGCTGAAAAAGATTTTGGGGGTAAATTATGGCAATCATTTGCACAAAATTTACCCAATGGACCATTGAATGTAGTGGGGCTTTTTGTGGTGCCATCTAAATGTTTGAATAGAGCTCTAAATGGAAGTTCATTTTGATGTAAGGAGCAACCAATAGTGTGAAGATTTATTTTTATTTTTTTCTCTAAAAGTGTAACAAGTCCATATTCACAGCCTGTATTTGCATTCGTGATGTCAACAAGGACAACCTTAATAGTGCTCAAACCTTTAAATTTCTCCAAAACATCAGCCATTTGCTCCACAAGAACGGTACCAGTTGCACCAGTATCAGGAAGAACCCTATGAGTCAAATATATACTCTCATTTGGTGTCTCCTTTGTGATTGTCAAGTGGCATTCAGGTCCTTTGGCTTTTTTCAGAATTTTACTTCCATTTTCCTCCACTGATTCATTGTAGTGTAGTGTGTCTTTGTCTGTCCTCCCATCAACTCCTATACAAAGAAGATTCTCCACATTTTCATTATGCTTTTCATAGGCATTTGTTTTCACTTTGGCCTTTGCTCTATTTTACATTTATCCATATAGATATTCTTTATATCTATATTAGGGATAAGAAGACCCATAGCCCTGCAAGGCATGGGCAAGGCTGGCTCCAAGATTAGAAGATATAATACCCCTGACTAACTCAAGAGCATACCTTGGAATTTTTGTGAGGTTATAAGGCACTTGGAGAGGACTATCTAGCTGTTTATAATCCTCTGTTTCATCACTTGGAGAAGATGAGTAAGAATGGGAAGAACCACCCTGAACATATGATGTTGAAGCTATTGGTGGGGATATCTACATACTTTTTTGTTGGCTTTTTTGTCAGAGGACAAGTGCAGATGATGTGCTTAGTCTGGCATTTTTCTTTGGTGCATTTGACAATAATATTGTCACAACTTAAAATGGGCAGGTTGCACGAACATGATGATATATCAAACAATGTATCCAACTTTTTCTTCCAGAATTTTGTTTGGGCAGCAGGTAGATGTTTCCTATTTATTTGCTTTGCCTTCTGAAAGCATAGAATTTTCACCTAGTTGACAACACTAATTTCCTTTAACAAAGGCAAATGAGGATTGACAGCCTTCCCAATATCTATCATGTCCTTTGCTATTAATTTAGAAATACCAAAACAAGTAAGGTGGGGATAAGTGTTTATTAAAAAATAGCTGTATTGAATTATTTGTCCACAAGTTGGTGGCTCAGTTTTATCCAATGGTGATGGTAAACCTGAAAATTTAATTCCACCTTTACTTCAAGTGGAAACTCCAGTGTTTTTTCCAGCCATTTTTTAATTAAAATATCTGTAAAAAGAATATATATATATATATATATATATATATATATATATATATATATATATATATATATATATATTGTCAGAAAATACACAAAGATGTTTTTAAAAAATTGTAAATAAATTTTGAAATTTATTAAAAAAAGTAATGTTTACTTAACAAATAACAGCACTGTAGAGTTTAGTTCCAAAATTAACTCGTAAACCGACTTCTCACATAAAAAACACTAAATTTTAAAATAGAAATAAATTACAATAATCATAAAAGGTTTAAATATTTTAATAGTATGTCTACTTTGCGAAATATATATTTACGTTAATTATAAGGGTAAAAACATAAACAAACCGAAGTACTACGATGAGATAATTACCACCCGTGAAAGCCGAAAAAATATCCAGTAAATAAAACGAGGTTTAGTAAGTCGTTATTTCTATTTTAAACTGTATATTTCAATGTATTTTATTTTTGTTTTTGGTCATTTAATTTAACATAATATGAAAATGGATAATAAACTTAAAAATATTAATTATTTAATAAATTTCATTATTTAATTTTCCTTCAGTCTCAGTTTTAATTTCATGGATACAGGTTTCCAGCGTCACCGATATCACGACAAAAATCACAAAATATTATGTCTCTAAATGCGATTTTGCAAAAAAATACAAAATTTTGGAAAAAAATATTTCGTGGGGTAATTTCTGATGTTATTTTGCAACTTTCACTGCATTATTCTTTTTACAGTTCCAAAATCGACCTACCCTAATGCACAATGTTAAATAGATTGAATGTAAATAGCAAAAGCAAGGATATACAGATGAATGTCAACTTCAGGAGCCTAATCTGAGTAAAATTTGACACTTGTAGTTAGATTTATACTAATTTTTTTTTAATGGAAATAAGATTAAGAATATTTGCAGTGTACTATCATGGATTCTTTAAAAAATTCAATCACTAAATAGTAACTGAAAATTAAGAAAAAAATAACTAAAATTTTTATTATATAATCTAAATGTTAAATGGTTTATCAAAACAGAACAAAATTTAAAACTACAGACAACATAGCTTTTAAACTGTATAAATTATTCAGGAAAGACAACAATGTTGTGATTACAAAGAACACATGTAAATTTGAAAGTTTACTGTTTAAGCAAAGGCTAAAAATAGAATATATGCACAGAGGATACTATCTTAACTGATATATTTTATCATCCAAAGGAAAGATTTTAAAATAACAATAAGAAAATTAAGCAGTTTGAGAAACAAAACATACTCTGAGCATGAGACGATGTTCAATATTGAGCAGGATTTTCTTCTTCTCTCTGTAATCTCGGATGAGAGAATGTAATGTATCACAGTGGGGCACCCAGCCAATCAAGCCAGAATTTGTAGACAATGGGATCACAGCATAGCGGGTAATTCTGAGAAAGAAAAAAAAACATTAATTTACTTTATTCAAAGATGCATAAAATTTAGTGAAAATTCAATGACATCTTAATACTTCAGAGCAGATTTTTGTTAAATATATGGTAGGTTGGTTTATGGCATGTCAAACCTTGTTGGAATATTTTATGCCAAACTCAGTCTAACAATCATAGTCTCTAATTATGTTCAGTACAAAAATGTATATTCAGTTATTTTAAACAGAGAAACCATTATCCCAAACAGATTTATTTGACCCATAGATTGGACTCTAACAGGTACCACCACTTCAGGTTAGAGTGGAGATGCAGTTTAGCATCATAACCAGGACATTTTGTTAAACAGAGAAATATGATGAGTATTTAGAAAAATTAAGTTGAAATCAATATTTAATGTTACAATTTCTTGACAAACTAAACCAATAGTTAGATAACTAAACAAGTAAATATAAATACATAAGAGCAAGAATCCTGGTAAAATAAATGTCATGTTAATTTCAAAGTTCATTGTAAACTGATTGGAAATTAAGTTTAATCAACTGCATTTAGGACTCAATGTTACAAAACAGAAAAAACTTAAGGAAAATATAGCATATGCAGTTTTTGATTTCTCCCTTATTGTTTATATGAAAGAGATTTCAATGATTTTTTATCTTAATGTAAACAGATTTTTTGAACCAGAAAACAAAAAGCATTAACAAGTTGGAACAATAATATTCAGACAAATCCTACTTCTTGACCTACTATTTAGACAGGTAAAAGATCAAATATATCCTTATTTAATGTCGTTCAGAGCAAGAAAAAAAATTAAAAACTGGATTTATCTTATAAATGTTACTTATCCTTGAACTAGTATTTGTTGAAATTGACAAAATAAATATCAAACTTACGATAAATTACGCCGGAATGTCTTAGGATTGTTGGCTAATAGAGAATTGACTAAAACAAACAATTGCATAACTCTTTCATCTTGCCGAAGATCTTCATGTCCTTTGAGAAGAAATACATAATCCTTGCCATCACTACCTGTAATTGGAAACATTGAAATCATAAAAACATGCTTTTAGTTGGTTTGAATCTATATCTTTAAAATTTGGTCACTGAATCAATTTACATTCGGATAGACAGTAAACTAAAGGATGTCACTAAACCATTTTCATTAACATATTTTAAAACTTAAGCGATTATATTTCCATGAATAGAATTAAGAACAAAATATAAGATAAAATAAACAATTCTATATTTTATAGAAAATGATATCTTCCATCAGTTATTTTTACTTTTTAATGAATTACTTATTGAGTTTAGCAAAGTTAATTTTTCAAATATTTACAATAATAAAAAAGCAAAAAAACTGAACAATGCAACCACTTTACCATATATGCTCAGTTTTCGTGGTCGCTGTTTTGAAGTAATCACTTGTAGAGTAGTTTGAACATGATGAATGCATACAACAGGTTGATTGGGGTCATATGTACCAGGTACAGCCAGTTCCAAATCTTGACACCGCAAAAGTTTGGGAGACATATACTGTAACTCCAAGGATGTAAGCTGAAAAAATTAAATAAACAAAAAATAAAATAACAAATATAAATTAATAAAAATCTTGAAACTGACAAGTATTTCATAATTTGATTCAGGATTAAATTTACTATTTGTTCAAAAAATTCTCAAATCTTCTGGAAACCATTCAACTATGTTATATATTTTATGATACAAACTAAATTTCACTAAAAAGAGTTTTTTTTTTGGTCTTTTTTTACATATTCACCAATATTACTAAAAATTCAATTAACCTGAGGGAGTTGTTTGGTGATGCGCCGGAAAACATGATAATAGAGATCCCAGGCTTGTGTAAGATCTTTCACTTGTAGGGAGCGCTGGTATATCTTGCACCACTCCTGAGCCTCTAGCAGATCCCGACCATATGCCTACAAAACAAGTATAGAGAAAAGCACATAATTTCAAGTATTATTTTTTCCTTAAGAATTAAAGAGAAAATATGAATCCCCCCTCCCTCCCCCACCTAAAACACACACACACACATACTCAGAAAATACTGCTGAATCATAAATGAAAAACATTCCTAGATGTTTTAATCTTTTTCTAGGATAAAATGCAATTATGGCAAAAAATCTTAATTTACTTATTTTTGTGAGGTTTTATTATTGCTTGAAATAAATAATAAATTTTTTTTAAAAGAAAACAAGGAATACATCCTTTATTTCTTTGCCTTTCCCTATAAAAGGAACTACTAGTTCTTTGCTTGCTGATAATCAGCAGTGAAATACAGCCTTAGCAGGTCTGAGAAATTTATATCAATACTTTCTGTTTTATGTGACTTGTCTTTTACAGTACTGATTTAACCTTGGCAAAATTCATGGAGTAAATTAAACCAATAAAATGTTAAATAATACTAATGGTAAACACTTGAAAAAAAAAATGATGCAAAGTACCTGATTGAACGATATTTCCTTTAATGTCTGTGGTCCCCTTTCCATCATTCGGTGGAGAGGCTCAAGGGTTTCAAACATACCCTTGACATTCTTTTCTCCAAAGTAGAGTCGTGATGCTTCCTCCAAGCCTTCATGCCACAATTCATGCCATAATATAGCAACCCTAATGAGTTCTTCACTAACCTAAACAAAACAAATCAGAAAAGTTAGCGGCAATATCAATTTGATTGCTATTCTAAGTACAGAGATGAAAAAATTCACTCTGTGAATAAAATAGAACTCCCTTATATATGTATATATATGGAAGTAAATATGTAAATAAATCTGACACTATAAAGAAAGTATTAAAAAAAAAATAATCTAAATTTGATAAATTTATCATGATGGAAAGTCAATGTTAAACATTTCAGTTTTAATAACCTTCATCAGGAAAAATATTGTTTAGACAGTGATGGATGTTGAAATAATAGGAGAAAAGAAAATGTATATAAAAAAGACTTATAACCATATATTCAACATGCTTATTGTATCTCTTAGAAATCCAATAAATTTCAAACGTCATTCACCATACCAATTACATAATAGTTTCAAAATAAGATCGCTGAATGTATAGTTATGAGTCTTATATACATTTTCTTTTCTCCTATTATTTAAACAAACATCTATCACAGTCTAAACAATATTTTTCATGATCTTTAAGTCCTGATGAAGATTATTAAAACCGAAATGTTTAACATTGACTTTTCATCATAACAAATGCATCGAATTGGGATTTTTTTATTTATATATCTCAATGCATGCTCGTTGGGACAACAAAATAGTTACTTAATAAGAATAAAAAAAATCTTGGTCCCGGACTTAAGTAAAAAAAAAAATAAACAAAAAGAAAGCAAGGGAAGTGAACTCCTCAAGATTGCAATGAAAACAAGAGAAGACAACCAATAAACACAATTACGAAAACAAGTTAAAAGTGTTAAACATAACAAGATTTATTTACAGGAAAACCTAGAATCTAAGAATAGAACCTAATGAAGGAAAGAAATACTAATATATATGTATATCTAATCAACGAGCAAAGAATACATTTATACAGACAGTATCAGCTTATAAGAAACAAAAAAGGGGTCAACTTACAATACTTAGAAGGAACGAAGTTGAAGTGTAACCCAAAATTTGGTCAGACAGAGTTCAACATAAGAGAGTTATTTTCATAGATAAATGTCGACGAAATGAATTCAAGTCATTTGCAAATGCATACAATTTAGGGTACACAACGAAAGTGTTCTCATTCAGTGGGGATGCTACAGAAGCTTCCAACAGGATAAATGGAACTCGAGTGTCTTTATGACTTTTCTCAGGCGCAGACATCAGATGATGATTCTTGATATAGGGCAATAACCATTAAGGAATTCAGCGGAATACCAGAATTTGATATGTTTTTTTTTTCTTTCTTTAATACAAAAAGGACATTATTCTTCCTTTTCTATTCCTTCTTCTTGGAGACAAAATCAACACGACTTATCCAGCTGCCAGTCGCTGGTATTCTGTGTTGTAGACTTAAGATTTGTGGGAATCTTTCGTTGGTCACGTATTTGATTATCATAAGCATATACGTTTGATTTACGTGGATGTATGCTGCTGATGTCATAGGTCACATGTACTTTGAATAATGGTGTGATGTTAGTTGAGCAAACGCAAACCAGAATTACTTTAGAGACTATTTGCTATACAACTCACTTTTGGCAAGAGTTTGAGTTATATATATTAGCTTGCTGATAAAGCCTTTTTTTAACTCATAAACTGAAAACAAAAATTTTTTTAAATGCATTTTTGCTCGCTGGTACTTTTTCTTTTTTATATGCTTGTAAAATCTGAAGCTGGGGTTTAAAATACTGATATTATGTCACAATATACACACAGATAAAATTAGAAAATTGATCTTACTCTGTGTGTGTGTGTGTACATACACACACACACACACACACACACACAAATACATACATCATTGAATTTTTTTTCATTACAAGAAAAAATCTAAATAAAAAATATATTAAACTCTGTTAATTATATAAGAACTCCTCAAAATCTAAACTGTTTACATTCCAAATAAGATCTAAAATTTAACCATTACTTTTAAGTTTCAATTCTAGACTGAGAAAAATGATCCAGATATTTTATTAAAGATATTACTACTTACCAACATTGCTTGTTTTACTAAAGTGTTGCTATGCTCACACATACTTTTTAAAACTTTGTTAGCAGCGGACTGTCTGGCTAACACACTTGATTTGGAGGCCACAGTTAAAGGATAAATCAGGGCCTGAAAAGGAACATCATATAAAATAAACTGTTATAACTTTTCAAAATGCCATTGCTAGTCAATATGGAATTTTTACAAATATACTTAAAAATAAGAAAAAATTGTCAAGTAAATGACAGTAAAATAAATATTTATGGTTTTTGTATATACAGAATCATTCCATAAACAACAAATTCTTTTTTTTCTTCAAATAATTTTTTTTTAATACCAAATATTTTTATCAAATATGAATATGCAGCAGTTCAAAGTATATATTTTGGTTTAGAAGAAAAACAATTTTTTTTTTTAAATTGTTAGGTAGTATATTTAATTATGTGAATACAAAATAGTCATAATTTAGCTATTATAACACGAATATTATACAGTAGTTAAAAAATTCACAATGGTAACTGTAAAAAAGGTGATCAAAGTAAAACAATATTCGTCTTTAATAAAACAGGCAAATCATTAATAGGCAAATTATTTTGATAAATTTAAATTTTTGAATACATTTACATTTAAAAAGCAATTAAATTTAAGAAAAAAGTTTTAAAAAAACAAAAAAAACTTCAGAATTGAGACAGTCAAGTGTTTAATTTCAAAAAGTGAGAGTGTATGTGTGTTCATGCAGTTAACTTAGGCTTCTTGATTTTCTTACCTGAGGGTGGGCTTTACCAATGTCCATAAGCAGCTGGGAAATAAGACGTCCAACTGAATGTCGAGGAGTATCTATTCTGGCAATTAGCTGGGGTATGACCTGATAATATTGAACAAGATTCATAGTAAAAGATATAGTTTTTCAGAGCTTTTTAAAATTTATCTTTATGTATTTTGCCTACACATAAAATTGAACTTGAAATAAATAATTAATATAGGTAACTAAAGCAAAATTCCCCAAAAATCCATTTCTATATTTAAAAAAAAAAAAAAAAAAAAAAAAAAACTTATGAAAACCAAAATTCAATCTAATGTAATGTCTAAAATAAAATCCATTCAATGATATATTTGAAAATATATTCTACAATTTGATTTGTAATGGATTGTATGATTGAAAATAAATCAATATTCTTGGTTGATAATTAAACTTGATATTGTTTAAACAAGATATTTAACAACAAAGTATACACAATTCCTTTATATATCATGGAAATAACCATTAGTACTGTATTATTCACTAGTATTACTGTCCTTACCACTGTATTCTTTTAGAAGTCTTCAAACACCTTGTACACTTAGTTACTTTGGAAGCAGGAATTCAGGTCAAAGTCATTATTGTTGTTGACATGTCAGAAAATTATAGCATCAATATAGAATTTAAACATACAATCATTAAGTAATTGAAATTGCCTACAGTGCCAAGAAAACCTTTTCGCTTTGCAAACAAAGTTATCTATAGAGTACTTTAAATATTGAATATTAAGACTCAATATAAAAATGAAGATATTTTGTTTTTTGTTTTTGTTTTGTTTTACAGCATATCAGCCACAAGGGGTCATTTAATGCTGGTTCAGTTTTTGAGGTAAATTGATGTTATTTCATTTTTTATTATATTTTTGGTATATTTTGTGAAGAAAAAAAATTGGTGGGGGGGAGTATTTCTTTAAACACACTTCTTTATATATATTTTGTTTGAACATTTATTATAAGTATTTTCTTAACATTTTTTGGGGGGAAGTTGTTTTTTTTTTAATTTTGCTGTACAGGTGAACTTCTTTTAAGTTTCCGAGTAAGTTTTTTGGGTTTGTTTCATAGAAAATTTGTTTTAAGTTTGTTGTAAGGTAATATTTTTTCATATTAGTTCTAAGTCGATGCATTCTGTTAATATGTGTTTAATAGTATACAGCTTTTGGCATGGTATGCAATATGGGGCCTCTTCTTTTTTGAGGAGGTATGAATGGGTAATGTGTGAGTGTCCTATTCTTAATCTTGATAATATTATTTCTTTTTTTCTAGATATTTTGGTTTGATTTTTTTGTGATTTTCCTATTTGAGGCATTATTTCGGGTACTTTGTGGTTCTGGAAGTTATCCCAGTAAGTCTGCCATTTTTGTTTTGTATAAATGTTTATGGTTCTTTTTAAATCTGTAAAAGGGATTTTGAAGTGTGTGTCTAATGGATTGTTCTGTGCTGTTTTTGCTGCTGAGTCCGCCATTTCATTTCTCTGGATTCCAATGTGACTTGGTATCCAGCATAGTACAATTTTTTTATGGTTACACAAATTATTTAATTTGGTATGCAATTCTGCTATTAATGGGTTGTTAAATTTTTTTCCCTTGATTGCTACTATGGCAGATTGGGAGTCAGAGAATACTATGTGTTTGATGTTCCTGCTCTTGGTGATTAGGTCAAGTGCTAGGTTTATTGCACAGACCTCTGCACTGAAAATTGAGGTTTCTCTTGGGAGATGTTTTTTGATTTGAATTTTTCTGTTGATGATGGCTGCACTGGTTGTCGCATTGTTTTGTTTAGATCCATCAGTGAAGATATGGATGTAGTTGGGATATTTTTCTTTGACTTTTTGGAATTTTTCTTGGAATGTTATTGGGTGGGTGGCTTTTTTGTTGTATTTGCAGAGACTCAAGTCTGTTTTCGGGGTTATGATTTTCCAGGGGGGTGTTTTGAATAAAGTTGTTTTGTGAATTTTTGTTACTGGTAAGGCTGCTTCCTTATAGATAGTTTCTCTTCTGAGTCTGAAAGTTTTAATTGAATTTTCATTTTTTTGGAAAAGATCTTTATATTTGGGATAAAAGGTGCTGTTATGTGCGGGATTCTTGAGGTCGGCCTTTAATTTAGTGTAGTATTTTAGTGCCAAGTTGTTACATCTGAGTTTTGGCGGGGGTTCATTTGCTTTGGCATATAGGCTTTCTACTGGAGTTGTTTTGAAAGCACCTAGTGCTAGTCTTAGTCCAGTGTGATAAACAGGGTTTAATGATTTTAAGTAAGATTTTCTTGCAGATTGATAAACAAAGCAACCATAATCCATCTTGGATCGAATCAAGGATCGATACAATTTTAATAAGGTGTTTTTGTCAGCTCCCCAATTTGTATGGGCTATAACACGAAGGAGTTGTAATGCTTTATTGCATTTTGTTTATATGTAGTTCATGTGTGGAATGAAGTTCAGTTTTTTGTCAAATATAAGTCCGAGATGTTTATGCTGATCTACAAATGGGATATTTTCTTTTTCGATAGTAAGTGTTGGATTGTTGTGAAGTTTTCGTTGGTTACAGAAGTGGATGCATTTTGTTTTAGTTTTTGAGAATTTAAAGCCATTTTCTGTAGCCCATTTGCTGATTTTATTGATGTTGTGCTGTAGTTTTCTTTCAAGAGTAGGGATATATTTTGATTTATAGCTGATTGAGCAGTCAACATATAAAGATCCATATATGTCAGGTGAGAGTTCTTTTATTATATTGTTTATTTTGATGTTGAAAAGAGTGGTTGATAGAATGCTGCCTTGTGGTACACCTTCTTCTTGGTTTTTTTTTTTAAATCGGATAGAGTGGATCCGATGCGTACTTGGAAGGTTCTATCTGTTAAAAAATTCTTAATAAATTTTGGTAATCTGCCTCTTAGTTTAAGATTGTAGAGGTCTTTTATGATACCAAATTTCCATGTGGTGACATAAGCTTTTTCTAAGTCAAAGACGATGGTTATGATATGTTCTTTTTTTATAAAGCATTCTTTTATATAATTTTCGAGGTTTGTTAAGTGGTTTATGCAACCTCTGTGTTTTTTGTAGCCACATTGTTTATTTTATATTAGGTCAATGGTTTCTAAATACCAGATTAACCATTCTTTCAAGGGTTATGCATAGGCAGCTGGTGAGTGCTATTAGACGATAGTTTTCAGGGTATGAAGGATTTTTTCCTGGTTTTGGTATGGGGATTATCATGGCTTGTTTCCAGGATTTAGGGAATTGTTTTCCTGTCCAAATGTTGTTGTATATTTCAAGTAGGAATTCTAAGAATTTTTGGGGAATTTGTTTTAGGAAACTGTAGTGAACTTCATCAGGTCCTACTGCTGAATTGTGAGATTTTTCAATGGCAGTGTTTAATTCTGTCATTGAGAAGTTCTCATTGTCGACTTCTTGATTTTTTGAATTTAGATTTATGTTGTATTTTTCTTTGTTTTTTTTAATACTTTGAAATTGTTTGCTGCAGTGTTTAGATAAGGAATTGTCTGAGAATATTTCACCTAATTTGTTCGCTATCGCCTTTTTTCCTGTTATTTTGCTATTTTTTGCGATAAGATGTTTAATTGGGAGAGGATTATGTTTCCCGGAGATTTTTCTAATCATTTTCCATATTGTTTTCGGTTTAGTGGAGGTATTAATTTTACTTATATACTCCTGCCAGCATTTCTTTTTTGTTTCGTTTATTGTTTTGTGAGCTTTTGCTCTCTTTTGTTTATATTCAATGCAATTTTTGGTGGTAGGTTCTTTTTTTGAATTTTCTTAAAGCTGCCTTTCTTTGTTGGATTGCTTTTTTGCATTCTGTGTTAAACCAAGGTTTGTTTGTTTTTGTTAGAGATAGTGTTTTTGGGGATACATGCTTCAGCTATAGTGATCAGAGTTTTTGTGAATTTTTCTATTGTATGGATTTTTCCTTTTATGAGTTGTATTGAGCAGAGTTGGCGGAATTTTTCCCAGTTTGCTTTATTTGTGTTCCATCTAGGAGTGTGATTATGTGTGATTATGTTATTTTGGATGATAATTGGATAATGATCGCTTTGCAAACATCGTCAAAGGTGCTCCATGTATATTCCATGAAGCTGGATGGGTCACACAAGTTAAGGTCAATGGAACTTGGTGATCCATTTGTTGGATTTATATGTGTGGGCTTTTTTTGATTGAGAAGGCATAGATTTTGATCATTTATTAGTTGTTCAATTTTGCTTCCGTTTGTGTCTGTTTTTTTGGCTTCCCCATGAGGTGTTATGACTATTGAAGTCACCTAAGAGGATGAAGGGTTTAGTGAGCTGTTTAATTAGATTTTTGAGTTCGGTTTCATTGATTTGTTCATGTGGAGGTATATATATGGAGCAGATAGTGATGGTTTTATATAGTGTGACTTGTGTTGCAACTGCTTGGAGTTTTGACTTTATAGGAAATTGGCTTTGAGGTATATCATTTCTTACAAGAATCCATGTGCCTCCGTTGGCCCGATGTCCTGTATTATGGATGTAGTGGTACTGTTCATAATTTAGAGTTTTCAGGTTGTGGTTTTCCTTTAGGAATGTTTCCTGAAAGCAGATGGTGGCAGGATTAAAAAGAGATATTAGTGTAAGTAGTTCATTGAAGTTTGGTTTGATACCATGACAGTTCCATTGCATAATATTGTGTGTTTTAGATGAACTAGTTTGTTTACTGTTGGTGTTCATTTTTGTTATGATTTCTGCTGGTTTTGAACTTTGGTACTTACTGTATCACTGTATGATTTTATTTGTTTTGTATGTTTGTTTTGGTCCCATTGTAGTTCCTTGTAGAGGAGATGTTTTGTGAGTCATGTTGAGTTTGTGGACTGGTTGTGGTTGATAGGTATAGTGTCTTCGGTCTCCATCCTATTGGGGGTGGGGGGTACTTTCGGTTATATTTTTGTAATTTTCAGATTGTTTCATTTTTCCCGGGGATGATTTTATTTTGCTTTTAGTTCTGTTTTTGGAGGTTGATCGATGACTTGATTCGCTCCTTTTTTGGTTTGATGGTTCTTTTTGGTTTGCATTTTCTATAAAGGTAGGTTTTATTTAAAGGTTTGGTTATGGTCTTGTTTTCCATTTGGTTTTGTTCTGTTTCAGTGAGGGATGTGGTTCTATTCTGTGTATTTGGATAACTTGAAGTAAATTCTTTACTCGGGTTTTTGGGGTTTGGTTGGTTTTTATTAGGGTTTTTGTGTGGAGAGATGGTTCTTATTTCTTCTTTTGGAGATTGCTTAGGGGGATTTGTTTCAATGTATTTTGATGTTTTTTCTGGTTTATGTTGTACTGTTGGAGGAGAGTTTTAAGAGTGTGGGTTTTATTTCTTGAATGAATTCTGGCCAGTCTTTAGGTCCTAGTATGAGTAGCTTGGAGATTATTTCTTGGTAGTTTTCTTCTTTTTTACTCTCTGTTTTTGGGTTGTTTTGGGAGATTTGGGAGTAGGTTTTGTTTTTTATGTAGCCTTCAACAATTTTTCAGGCTTCTGGATAGGGAATGTTTTTTGTGTGTTTTATGGTTAAGATTTCTTTTTCTTTTTTCCAAGCTGGGCATGATGGATGGTCTTCACCGCAGTTGGCACATCTGTTGTTGAGATTGCAGTTGATGGTGGTATGATTTGGTTCTCGCTCTCCACATTTACCACATATAGTATGTCTATTGCATACACTCCCATGATGGCCAAATTTTTGGCATTGATAGCATCGGAGTGGATTAGGAATATATGTTTCAATTTTTCATTGATGTAGCCGATTTTTATTTCTTTCGGAGTTGTTGGTGAGTTGAAAGTTAATATATACGTGTTTGTTTGTATTGTTTGGTTTTCTTTTTCGATGGTAATTATTTTTATGTCAGTTACACCTTGGTTTTTTAGTTCAGCTAATATTTCTTCTCTTGAACACTGAGAGAGTTCTTTATTCCTTATAACTCCTTTAGATGAGTTTAGGGTTTTGTGGGGGTATGTTTTAATTTTTAAGGTGCGAAAAGTTTTCATATTTAGTAAAAAGTTTGTATGTTTTTTATTTTCAGTTTCAATCATTATTGTTCCATTTCTCAAATTTTTAACTGATTTTGGACTGATACTTTAAGAGATTATTTTTTTTATGAGGAATGGTAAGTGGGGTATTTTCAAGCGATTCCAATATGATAAATTTTGGAAACAGAGGTTCATGTAGCATTCTCTCTTCATCAGAGTTGTCTGATTCTATATTAGGTCGTTTTAGTTTTTTTTTTGTTTTAGCTTTGGTTGTATTATCGAGCTCCATGGATATGTTTCTTGAGTTTCATTTGCTATGCTCCCCACCCACCACGGAGCCCCATTTTAATTTTGTCCCTGGGTTTTCATTCCCAAGATAATTACTTACCCAGGGGCAGAAAGGAGAATAGGTCTTTCCTCAGCATGATTGACCCTTCAGCCATCGCCCTCTAATTCAGATTTTTTTTTAAAAATCTGAAAAGGGGTTGACACGACCAGCCGATTGATCGGATCGGGCCTCTCCGACCGCCCGTCTAGCCTAGTAAGGACCAAAGTGGAGTGTTGCAAGCCGCATGACCTCCTTGGTTGCCAGGTCATGGACTGCTCAGCCACCAGGATCCCGTCCTCAAGCATCACGGGTCGCCACCCACGGCCATCAGGTAGGCTCATTGGGAGGGGGGGTTTACCCCTCTGCAGAGGTGCAGTCAGCGTATTCTACAGCCCCAGCCGACAGGGCGGTGAAGATATTTTAAGCAAAAGATACACTGAGAAGAAAACAACAAACCTGCAACCAGTTCTCGATTTGCATGGTTTTTATGCCTTCTACAAGAGCATCATGCACTTCGGGATAATGGCCGTAGTCAAACCACAGAGTCAATAATCTAAAGGGAAAAAAAATTATCTTTAATTTTATATTGAACACATAAGAATTTCATAACTTAAAAAATATCCTGTGAAATTCAAATAAATTCAACATGATTAAAAAAAATTACTCTTTGTAATAAGTCTATTATAAAAATTAGGGAAAAGTGACCAAAATGTGATGTAAAATTCTAAAGATTTGAAATACAAAAAAAAAAAATAAGTATCTAATATCTTAATACACAAATCCCACTATAATTTTCTTTTCATGATTAAGAAAAACAAATATGTTTAAACTTTTATTAAATTTTAGAGCATCTCAAAAATATTAATTCAATAACAAGTTAATAGTTCATTCATTGTTGTATATCAAATTTACCTGAGTGTATCTTGTAAACTGTTCTGATTTGATAATGCAATTGCTTTGAATAACCCACGTACAGCTGGAACACAGTGTGCAAGGATTTTGGCAGTATTTTGCATTGATGTCTGAAAAAAATTGAAAAAGCATTTTATTTTTCCACAAAACTTATTCCTTGAATTTAGAATATTTTATCATGGTAGGATACCAAGATTATTCTTGCTTAGGTTTCATGCAAAATGAACATCTCAAAGAAAAAAGTTGAATCTAATAAGAAAATATATCAAATTTGAAATATATTAAAAAGAAAGATAATGAAATATTTACATGAGTTCTGACATTGCTGACAAGATCAGCAGGTGGTTCTGAAAGTCTAGTCATTGCCTCAGCACCTGGTTGACTGGAAACACTTGGAAGGTTGGCAGCTGATGTTTCTTTCCTCTTATAATATAGTACAGCTTCATAGTGGGTTAGGGCTAAAGCATGCCAAGCCTGTAATAAATAATTTAACAAATAATTGATAAAAAATACAAGAAGATATCAACTATTACAATTAACTATATGTACCAGTTTGAAAATAATTATAAGCATAAAAAAGTGCATTACAGAAGAACTATGGTCAAATTCAAAAATGTATTAGCTCTCAATACGATTCAGAGTTTAGAACAAATATTTACGACAAAAAAAGATTCACAGCAGGATTTATTTTAGTCTTTTTTTTTTTTTAAACTTGCAAAATTTTAGGATACAATACCTTATACCAATTCTGATTTCTGTCTTTGGCCATTTTAAAACTCTCCAGAGCCTTAGCAATAGACACATCATCAATGCCATTCAATTCAAGTAACCAATTTCCCTGTTTCAAGTAGCACCTAAAATACAACAAAACTAATTTGAAAATTTCAAGAAAATAATTTGTAACAAAATTCAAACATTTTCAGTCTAGCCATCAATGGTGAATGCTGTTTGAAGGTCCTTAATGATTTTGTTAACTCAACTACTCTTTCTGCTACAATGCTTTGAAATTCCAGGAATTATGCTCCTTTCTTGAAACCAACTTCTTGTCAGGTATTCTGATGCCATTTTGTAGGCATTAGAGCTCACCATTTCATCAAAATTCAGTTTAAAGAACATTGCCTGTCCCAAGAACTGGGTTTGAACTTAATTGGCTTTGTATAAATTATAACTCATTGGGATTCAGCAGAAATGGAGAAAAAAAAACAACTCCTTTACAGTTACAAAAACTGCTTAGATGCAAGAGTACTTTGAAGTTTATTTTCGAAATGACATCTTCCACTTCCTTAGAATGGAAGGCTAATCATATTCTATACAAATTTAAACTTAGAGGTGCACCAGGAAGGAAATTAAGCTTTGAAAATTTCTTAATTCTAAGAAATTTCCATTCAAAACCTATACTTTGAATCACTCATTTTTTCTCAAAAAGTTTATACCTTTAACTTCCAGTAAAGATACGTACTAAATCTGATTTTGCAGCTTGACAACAATGCCAGACTTTGTTTCAATGTTCACACTACTGTAGTAGTAAT
This sequence comes from Sepioteuthis lessoniana, assembly GCA_963585895.1. Classification (NCBI taxonomy): domain Eukaryota; kingdom Metazoa; phylum Mollusca; class Cephalopoda; order Myopsida; family Loliginidae; genus Sepioteuthis; species Sepioteuthis lessoniana. Next base: position 62,780 of record CAUZXS010000179.1, read on the forward strand.
GCCATGAACAATCTTACCTCAAAGAAACAGAAGGTGTGCGCTCTCTCTGCTACCGACACACGGAAATCAGAAGAAGAAAAGGACGCAAGAGGTGTGACTTGTTTTATGGAGGAGAACGAGAAGCCTCCGTGAAGTGGCAAAATTTGATGAACATGAAAGAGACCAAGTTTGAAGTGGAAAACCACAGCATTTTGCTGATGTCTGATTGGTGAACATCCATGAGTTCATTTTGCAAGTTAAGTAAGTTGACTAGCGCCCAATAGGTTGATTCCTCTTCAACTAGACTTCTGAAACCAACTAGGAGCTATTTCGGCCTACATTTAATCAGACGCAAATGGCAGGCAAAGCATTTGACATTCGGCTGATTCCCGAATTTCATGGCGTCTCATCCGACCACACAGTGTAAGAATGGTTGGAACAGGTGGATCTGGTGGGCGAAATGTGTGGTGTTGACAATGTTGAACATGTTCTACTACTCAAGCTGAGAGGCGGGGCTCTGTCAGTATACCGACGGTTAACCCGTGACCAAAGGGAGGATTTACAGCAGGTAAAACAAGCCCTCCTCATGACTTTTGCGCCGTACCCTTTCATTGCATTTGACACATTTGTCTCGCGTCGTCTGCGTCCTGGGGAAACTGGGGACAAATATTTGGGTGACCTACAGGACCTAGTGCGTCTAATCAAAGAAAACACCTCTGACCAATGGCACAGTTGTGCTTTCATGTCAGGACTCCCTGGTCCGGTTAGACGACAATGCATGGGTCCTCAAGGATGGAGTACAGGACCCTAGAACAGATTCATGCTAGGGCTCAAGTTCTTATGACGGAAGAGACAAAGGTCGATGAACCTGTTGCTGCGGTGGCCTGCTGACGCTGAGTTCTTCCTCGTGTGCCTGTGATCCCACGTTCAACCCCAGACAGGCAGAACGCAGTCGCAGTGCAGTGCTACAAGTGTGGAGGTCCCAATAACTTTGCCAGAGACTGTCGGCAGCCCGGAGGCAAATCACGAAGAGCACTCCCGGAGATACACTGTTATCAGTGCCAACAACAAGGACATGTCGCATCAAGGTGTCCAGAAAACGAGGCAAGGAGCGAGAGGCCGGCACTACTCTCTCCCCACATAAACTAGGAGTGCTTCCTGTAATGAAGGTGAAAGTCAATGGAATGGATCGGATAGCATTGGTGGATTCCAGATGCTCCTCATCTGTTGTGAGTAGAATGTTATGTCAACCCGAAGTATGGAAAAGTACCGCAATTCTGACAGCAGGCAGGAAGTTCCTTTTAAGCCATGGTGTTGGTAGCATAACTTTAACAGAGACCAACAGAAATCCCTTAAAGACGAATGTGCTAGTGGTAAACAGCAAGCCATTGGGAATCGACCTCCTTCTGGGAATGGACATCATCAAGAAATTGGGCGGCAAGCATATCAACGAAGGAGGCAAGGCACATTTTGCTGAGGCAGCTCACACATTGGGTATGATAATAGAACTAGAACAGCCTGACTTTTGCACTGAGTCAACCAACGCAACAAATCCTGGACAGTGTCATGGAAGTGGTCCGGTGATCAGCCACCAGAAAAGTTATACAACAGAGTACCAGAGTACACCATCCATGCAAGAGCTCGTGCAGAATACGATAAAGAGCTACAAAACTGGATTGATAATGGGTGGTTAGTTCCTTACCCAGAAAATAAATTAGGGCCCCTGAAGGGACTGACCCCATTAATGGCAGTCATCCAGCAGAATAAACAAAAGGTTAGGCCAGTTCTCGACTATCGAGAGTTAAATGATCACGTGGATCCATTTACAGCTTGTGCAGACATATGCACCGAAAAGTTGAGAGAATGGCGGCAAGCAGGATCGAATGTATCCGTGTTAGACCTTCACAAGGCATACCTTCAAGTGCACGAGCACCAATCACGATGGTCCTATCAAACAGTACTGTTTAAGGGACGAAGGTGTTGCCTGACCGACATGAGGTTTGGTCTCAATGTGGCACCATCCATCATGCAGACAATTATTGATGCTATCTTGACGAAGGAGAAGCACATACAGCGGGCAACATCTGCCTATATTGATGATGTGTATGTGGACGATAGCATTGTGCCTTCGACATGTGTGAAGGAGCATCTCTACAGCTTTGGCCTCCTCAGCAAGGAGCCGGAGAGGCTACAGGATGGTGCACAAGTGCTTGGGTTACAGGTCTGGGGAGAGGATAACTCTCTGTATTGGAGAAGAGGGAACAAAATCCCAGATATGCCTCGTGTTGTCACGCAACATAAAATTTTTCACAATGCGGCAAATTGGTTGGGCACCTTCCCATGGGTGGTTGGCTGTATGCAGCTGTGGCATTCATCAAGCGGAGAGCATCTGATGTCACCGCTGGATGAGATGAAAAAAATTGACAATGCCCCTCTCAACACCATGATTAAAGAGGTTCTAACTAGAATACACAAGGAAGACCAAGCACGGGGCACATGGTGCGTCGACGGCCAAGCTCTTAGCATATGAGTTGACGCAAGCTCTCTCGCTACCAGAGTGTGGCTTAGATTTGACGGGGCTGTAGTAGAGGATGCTTGTTGGTTACGACTAGAAAAGGACTCCCAAAATATCAACCTTACAGAACTCGATGCCATTATTAAAGGAATAAACTTGGCAATCCTCTGGAAGACAACCACCTTGCATTTGTTCACCGATTCTGTCTGTGTCTATAAATGGATCTCAGACACCCTTTCCGGCAAAGCCAGAGCCGCAAGCGAGATGCTCATTCGACGGCGGCTTGACACCATAATAAAACTGGTGAAAGAGTACGCGCTGTTGACGAATATGTCCTTGGTCAAATCTAGCCAAAATAAGGCAGATTGATAGACTAGAGTGCCTCAGAGGTGGCTTGATGCAATTAAAAGGAACACTGGGCCTGTGCAACCTGCCTGCACTGTGTCCGTGAGCTCAGTTGGGCTTGACCAGATCAAGATTGTTCACCGACAAAGCGGTCATCCTGATGTGCGTCGGACACTTTATTTTGTGAAACAGATTGCCCCTGGGGTCCCTAAGGCCGCAGTGTAAACCGTTGTCAGAGAATGTGAAGAGTGTTAGTCGATTGATCCAGCACCCGTGCACTGGTCAAAGGAGGCTTTGAATGTTAAAAAAACATGGCAGTGCATAGCGATGGATATTACCCATTGTAACAGGTCCCATTTTTTGACGGTGATGCAACAAGTGTAATCAACCAGCTGAAGGCGCTCTTCGATGAGACGGGCCCGCGGACAGAGATTCTGACAGATAATGAGACTGCCTTTCAGAGCAGCCTGCTTAAAACCTTTCTAGATGAGTGGAGAGTTCGACTTCAATTCCGCTGTGCATACGTCCCCTCTGGTAATAGCATCATCGAGTGATGTCACAGAACAGTAAAAAGGATCGCCACCAGAAAACAGTGTACCATACAAGAAGCAGTATACTGGTACAACATCATGCCAAAGCATAACGTATCCTCTGCTACAGCACCAGCCAATATGGTCTATCGGTACCGCATACGGCTGAAAGGAATCAATGGAACACTGGCGCTGACATACAATCAACATCAGGCCATTTTATACTGGGTGACCAAGTGTGGGTAAAGACTCCACATAGACGATGTACTACAAAATATAAAGTGGGACGTGTAACCAGAATTACCATTGTAGAGAACATAACGGTCGACGGAATGCCACGCCATGTGAAAGATCTGCGACTCATAGTGGAACCAGGCCAGCCGACAGTCTGTTCTGACATGGTTTCGGAGAATGCGAGTAAAAGATTTGTAACCAATAGAGAGGGACCGTGTGGAAAGGCACCCAGCAAAAATGCAGGTGATGCCTCTTCCAAAAACATATCAAATGAAGACCAAGAAGAAGAAAACGGCGTAAAAGTCAACCTCTCGAAAGGTTCATATGTGATAAAGGATGAGCGGGGAGTGTAGTAGTACTAGTGCAAAAAACAATCTTACCTCGAAGAAACAGAACGTGTGCTCTCTCAGCTACCGACACGCGGAAATCAGTAGAAAAAAGGACGCTAGAGGTGTGACTTGTTTTATGTAGGAAAACGAGATAAGCCTCCATGAAGTATCGAGATTTGATGAACATAAAAGAGACTAAGTTTGAAGTGAAAAATACAGACACATATATATATATATATATATTTTTTTTTTTCATCA